>JBBPLU010000097.1:0-56838 GCA_038089935.1 Boletellus emodensis | reverse complement strand
AGCGACCGCAGTGGATACGTCCTTGCTTCAGCTACGCATGGCGTGATTGGCTTCTAAATGTAGAACGCTATCACACAACGCTGCCGATGACACGAAGTGTCCAAGGTTTCTCGCAGCACAGATCGGTCCATTCAATCCCAGAGTCATGCCAACTGTCACAGTCTGTTGACCTGAAAGACTGGAATTCATGGGAACGGAGAACCACTCGCGTTGATTGCGCAGGTTGCTATGTGCGCCCTGGATGATGACCCAGGTCGAGTTGATTAGGTGGGCTACAGGATAAACATGTCCGTTGACCTGGAAACCTACAAAACGTCTCTAGGCACCGTGCAATGCCATGAAACGGGTGGCCCAAGGCGCTTGAACACACAGGCTTGAAGGCGCGTTCCCTGTGCCAAGTTATCCAACAAGAGGTAAAGTGGAAAGATTGCACGACATTCGCATCTATGGAGATATCGATGATCAGTCTTCGTCCAAATCTTGTCTCTCGGGGCAACGCTTCCCTCGCCCGGTAGCTTTCCACACGATTGTGACTAGGCCATTATTAATTAACGGCGGCGCAAACGTCTAATGCACTGTGAGGATATCAATCGATAGAAGTCGTCCCTGTCAGCGTGCGTCTCCTCGTGTGAGCAACTATTACCATGCAAGCATGGACCTCAAAAAAAACATTTCGAAACCCTGCTAGACAAGCAAGTTGTCGCAATGTGATTGATGGGACCTCAGGCCTCAGGTTCGCAACAGATGTTGCTATGGAAAATGGTACGAAACTACGATAAGGATAAGTTATTTTAATCAACAGAACTTACATGCTGTGACCTCACAAAACATGCGAGCGCAACGGTGATGTAAGCATAAAGAACCGGCCGCGAACTCCAATTGTTAACCTTCAGCACTGCCTTGTAGCATAGAAGGTATGCGTGGAAGCATGCGAAGATCCCAGAAGTGCTTCACGCGCAAATCTCTTAGCTAGATCATTAGAGTTCAGAGCTGGTCCCTGACCCATCTGGTCCTTTGTGCTCTCCTGGGAGGTTATTGGTACCCCTAGAACATTCCAAGATGGCAACACGGTTGACCGAGGAGGCGGAGGGGCAGGAAGGCGATGTCCACTCCTCATAGGATCCATACCTCTAGGAAAATGAGTCTGGTGCTGTTGCAGAAGAGCAGGTCCAGAATATGCAGTGAGTCTATGAATACCCGGATCGACGGTGTAATGTGAAGGTCGTGATGGATACGAAGATGGGTGATTCGGCAGTGTAGAAATGTGGGACTGGTCTGGATAGAATGATCCAGCGGAACCTGCTGGCGCTTTATCAAAATGATTAAGAATCAATCCATCTCCAACAGCGCAAGTAGGTGGTGTCTGAAGGTTGTGTGAATATGCTAGAGGAGTGCGTAGACGTTGTGACACTGCTGGAGGGATTGCTAAGTATAAGTGAAAATCAAGATCTGGGTCAATCCCATAGATTTTTGTCAGGACTTACGCAACGAACCCGAAGCTGATCCTTGGATCGCAAATCCTATCCTCTCGCTACCTCTTCCGTGGGTAGATTGCCGATAGACTTCCTGAGTTGAGCGCTCAGCGCAGGTTCCACATGCATCCTGGCGCACAGAACCAGTCGTCCCAGCTGTTCCAGAAGGATAGGGAGCATGAATAGAAGGGACGCTCTGCTGGGTCTCGGATGATAGTCCGAGACTATGTTGTTTTCCGGATGGAATTTCAAACATGGTACTGTGTATATCGGATGAAGGGGCCCCTATCACATCAGACATAGAGTGTACGAGAACATTGACGGTTCGATTGTTCTGGGTACCACTGACAAAGGACGCTGTCTCTGGAGTTCCGAAGCTACCACTCATATAGAATAGTCAGAAGGTGGTTACATTCAAGACAGTTGGCATATACCTTTGCAGGGGTGGGGGCGGAAGGGATGGCTGTCTATCTTGATTAGCGACGGGTTTTGTGTGACGGTTGGCCGCAGATGGGTTAGGTGGATTAGATGGGTACCAAGCGATGGATGAAAGTGGTATTTTAGCATCTTGGAGTTTGCCATTGCTCGCACCTACAGAGTACTTTTTACCAGGGATACCACACACTGCTGCCTCACCGGAAACATGAGTGGCAGAACCATGTGAGAGCAGCGAAGGAGACGGTAGCGGAAGCGGACGGGAGGACATTTCTACAACTTCCCGGAGTGGAACTTCAGCTTGTATTGCAAGAGATCCTCGAAGGGGCGTTTTAGTGACACTTGTTCCAGCATAGAGAGCGTCAAAGGCAGGTGGGGGAGGTTGCTCGTCAACGAGCGAGTACAAGGGGACTTCCTCATGATCAACCTCCGGTGGTGGCTGGAGTGAGTGGTCCTCTTCGGATGGACTAGACAGTCGTTCGTGTCCCTCGAAGGAAGGAAGGGCGTGTAAATAGGATGTCGCCGATTGCTGTTCCACGGGTGAAGGTACTGCCCCACGGAATGTCGGCGGTAGGGGTGGATGTCGCGTCGTGTGTACTTCCACAGTAGTAGAGGCGGACAACCCGAACGTAGCGATGCTACTGTGGTACAAGTCAGAAGGGGCAAAAGATTGCGAAACCTCTGAGCTGGTGTCAAGCGGCGAAACAGGGAGGGAGGGATTTCGATATGGTAAACCAGACGGTCTACTTGTCGGTAGAGCTGAAGGGGACACATGTCCGATGGTTGTAAGGATAGAGACATTACTTGAAGGTAAATTTGATGACTTGTTGTCCAATGCGCTCGCATAGAGACGCTGAGCAAACGACAATCCATGTTCAGAAGAATCTGAAACGGAAGAGGGCACCAACTGCGGGTTAACCCTTGACCTCTTTTCTGGTTGTCTCCTTTCGATGGTATGATACAAGCCGCGATCGTGGGTCTCCCAAATTGTGACAGGGCTCTCACATGCTTGAACAGCAGTCACCACGTCGATCTTATTGATATTGAGTTGGCTCCTAGTATTCCAACTGTGCCCAGAATAGAGTGACCACTGATCATCGACAGTATCACTGACTCGTCCAAGGGGATAAGTTAACATACGTTGGTGGGGAAGTAACTGACCGAGCGCCGCTACCATGTCCAAGACTTGGTTGGCTAAGTTGGCGGAGGCTGGAGTGTGAGCTCTTGCGCATTGCGATGATTCATTCGTGCTTGTGGTTGGGCCCTTCGATGCTTGCGCCGTCTGAACGAGTGCGAGTGCAAGCGAACGCGTTCCCAGAGAGTGCACCGTAACAGCCAAAAAGCCAACGCTCGTCTCGGGCACCGTGCACTGGCCAGCGTGTGTCCCATGCGCTCCATTGGTTGGCTTCTCTCGGCAACTGAGTCAGGGCTCCCCTTCCCTGCGAGCGACTAATTGTTCAGCCAAGCATCCGCTTGTCGCCGACGGGGATCAAGACAAAGGGCACGACATGACACATTCCATACAGAGAAAGATACACAATCGATGATTCAATAAATCCAGGTCGTGAAAAGGAACAACTTCAATGACCACTTCATACACTTGCAGTGGACTACCAGCCATCGCCACCCCAATTGTCCGCCTGGTTGTCATCCCAGCCATTCTGGAAGCCTGCCATACAAGATTCAGCAGTCACGCAACGCATAAGCCAAGTTCGCACCTTGATCATAGCCAATATCTCTCTCGCGCGCGTCGTGATCCTCGACGGCATCCATCAGGAGGGCACCGCCGACTAGACCCGCACCGCCTACGTTCCGAGTGAGCCCCCGATAAGACCCACTCAAATACGTCTACGAACCTGCCAAAAGTGCTGTTCCCAAACCAGGTCCCTTCTTTTGCTTGGGCTGCTCGTAAACAACCTGTTGCTCGGGATAAAAGGCTAACAAGATACGCCATGTTGTATCAAGAACCTTCGAAGAACCAAAAACGCACCTCTGTTCCCGGACTGGGAGCCGCCACCATATCCACCCGACGGGGTGTTGTAATAGCCCTGGGGTTGTTGCTGATAACTGTATCCACCATATCCCTGCGGCGGGGGGTTGGTATACGGGGAGCGGTTATAGGCGCGTTCAGGGGGAGGTGGGCCGAGGGGTGCAAAGTCCTGAGCCGGACCAAGGGGGTGTTCCCAGGATGAACGCGGGGGGTTCTCGCGCATGTTGACGTAGAACCTGCAGTTCTAGATGAGCACACCTGGCCCATGTCGTCAATAGTGGCGTACCATTGCCTGTAGCTGCGCAGAAACATGATCAATTATCAGGGTCAATCGAGGAGGGGGAGATACGGACTCCCAGTTGTACTGCTGTATCCAGCCAGGGGGGAGAGCTCTCGAGTCCGGGTTCGGAGGTGCAGACATGCTGGCGGTAAAGAGACGGTACACTGGCTGGTGTGAGAGGACGGAGTATGGAATTTATACACTCGAAACTGCAAGCAGTGCAGCCGAGTTGTATTCTGTGGACACCGCTTTGCGGTCGTTTACGCAGCACTGACAAAGCGGCCCGAGCGCAGACGCGTGTTTACAAGGCAACCCAGAGTCATTAACTGGCAAAACTGGCCATCCCGCGCGCGGAACCCCGAAACGTACTCAAGTATCGACAAGACAAACGTATGGTACCAGCAAAGCGCCCCAGTAGCAACCACAGCCACGTCGCGAACAAACGAACACGAAATCATCGCCATAGCCATTCACTTCCTCTTGTCCGCCTTTTTTACTTTTTTGGCAGGTGGAGGGGTGGGCTCCGACACTTCCGAAATTCCATCCTCCGACACCTTTTCTTCGACACCTTTCTCGTCTCCAGTCGATTCATCATCAGAGCCCCCTTCCGACTGTTCATTGTCTGACGAGCCGACAGTTTCCGCTGACTTGGGTTCAGGCTTCGCTGCTTTCTATTACGCTTGCTCAGAACACAAATACGTAAGTCCGCAAACAACTTACAGAAGCAACCTTCTTTTCGGACTTCGCAGCGGAAACGGACGGTACCTCCTTCTTTGGTGTCTTCGACGTCCCCTCCGATGGAACATGGTTCTGGTTCAACGCGTTGTATCTGGCCAACTCTACCTCGTGTACTTGTTTAGCAGCGGTCACTCTGTCAAAGTAGGGCTAGCCGCGAGCATGAATGCTTTATGCCGGAGAAGAGTACTTGCACAATACCTGTTTCTTCTCCGAAGGGAGATCGTTCCATTGCCGAGAGATAAGGGTCATGAGATCCCTGTACTGGATATCCGGGTGCTGGTCGCGAACAGCGTTTCGAATCTCATTTTGGAACAAGATATAGGCAGAGGGCGGGGCCTTGGGGGCATTCGGGTCTTTGGGCTTCTTCTCTCGCCTTCTCCGTTTGCCGCCATCTTCCACTAAACCCAAGGTCGTGAGCTTGCGTTTCTTTGATGTAGCGGGGATCGCGTCGATGGCGGCCTGCAAGGCTTCGACAACCTCAGGATCGTCAAGTGGCGCCTTGGCGACTACCTTGGCGAGCACGTCCGCAAAGTTACCAAACTGGCGCATCGCCTCGGCAGCAGTGGATAGTTTGGTGATGAACTGCGATGGTAAGAGACATTCAGATAAGCTTTACTCGTCGCGGCACCCACCACTCACCTCAGTCTTCGTCGTATTCATGTCAGAGGGCTGTTCTTTAGAGATTTTCGGGGCCATGGCCGGACGGAAGCGTGGAAACGCGTTTAGGGCAGATTGGGAGAGGGAGACAAGGGAGGGCTTGGTAGTGTGAAAATCGACTAGAGTTGTTGATAGCTGCAATTATAAGCTTTTGTTTGTTGATGCCTATTAGGATCGTTATATTGAAACCCAACTAACCATCAAGTAAGCATCGCTATGAATACAATCAAATATCGGCCGGCCTACACGAGTATCCTACATGACCGAGGCCGTGCCAGTAGTAGTACCTGTGATGCGTGGTTGTGTTCTCATGTATGCGCAAGGGTCTGAAGGGCCAGCAAACGAAATCAGGGCCTACCTTGTACCATACTGGCGCCAACGTGAGGTGCAGTTCCTTGCCGAGAGCTGGGTCGTACGAGACGTGGGCATGCGTACCTGCGTCGCCCATCGTGGCGACGAGCATGAAACGTTGATATCCATGACTTGGGGACCATGGGCGGTCGCTTTTAAAAAGCTCCTGCGCACCGCTTCCAGTGAGAGCCTTAACCTGTGCCGTCATGCCGCGACGTAATTGAAACACAGCTTGAAGCGGAGAAAAACGAAGGCAACACTAATTCTCCGTCGGATGGTCAGTGCGCCTCATCCTCAGCACCATCACAGAGACAGAACTCGCAGGCGGTTGGGCGTGGCGATCTGTTGAACGCCCTGCGAAGGTGAAAAGGCTTGTATACCGTCTGCGTTTCTTCTCTCTCTTTCCGCGTCTCGTTTGCACAGAAATAAGCCGTTTATTGTTGCCCAAAAGCGCTTGAGAAACAAGAGACGGCAGAAAAAGAGAAAATCTGTCCAGATGGATAGTATGTACCCGAATGTGCCAAATCAATGGCCGCAGAATGTCCCCGACCCCCAGCACGTCCATGTGGACGGCGCGCCACCCTCAAGCGACGACTGGAAAGAGCGTTCGGCGGCCAGCACTGGCGCGGGAGGGTCCGCTGTTGCGCAGCCAAGCCTGGATTTGAGCGACTTTGGTCTGGGCGATATACCGGGTAAGCATTCCTCTAGGCGCCCATCAACTAGACTGCGGTCTCGAGCGAACCGTTGACGTTTGTATCCAATAGGGCCATCGACATCCCCTTCAATATCACCGACATCGCAATCATACTATGCCCATCCCTATCAAAGCTTCTACATCTCCACTGTTGCTGCCCCATACAATGCAATGGCCTATGGTTCTATGGCCTGGCCAAGTTCCTCAGCACCCCTACCACTCTCGAGTTATTCGACGCTAAATGGTGCAACGACCTCGCCATCGCAATCTTCATCGTCGCAACAGCAGATTTCGTCTCCCCCTCCCCCCCCTCCTCAGCCCCAACTGATGATAGAGTAAGTGGATCATCTTCTCACGTTCGCGGTGGCTAATACACCATGTCGTAGCCCCGCATTGACGACGATCAGTGATACGGAGGTTGGTCGCCCTTATTCGCAGCCTTCAAATTCATCATCGCAGCAAGCCCAGTCACGACCACAGCAGGCCCAATATCAGTATCAGCAACCTACTTTATCGATTAATCCTTCTTATGTTCTTCCATCGCATTTTTATTCGCATTCCCAACAGCATCAGCACTCTCAATCGCAATCCCAGCCTGCCACGCTCTCCCCTCATGTCCTTCATTCTCCTTCTACTTCCATGACCGGTAGCTTGTCATCTTTTTACTCTCCGTCCACGTCATCTACATCGACCAGCACCCCTCCGGTTCCAGTCAACCCTCAGGCCCGCAAGGACAAATTCCTGGCTGATATTAAACCACTCCTTCAACCTAATTCGTTCACTGGAGCTGGTGCCGTCAATTCTCTTGTATCGCTCATCGACAATTTTGGCTCCCAGGATGTAGATCCGACCAGTCGGTTGGAGATATTGACAAAAATCAGAGACAACGCCGGGAACCATTACTTCCGAGCGTGGCTGGAAAACATTGCTGCGATGGACATTACTCGCGAGTGGTTGAAAGCTGGACTCACGGCTAAGAGCGATAGCCTTCTGGTCGAAACTATAATGCCGTTGCTCCATGTCAGTTGATCCAAATTGCTGGGGCACGAGATGGGCCTGATAAGCTTCCCTCAGATCGTGGATAGGCTTCCTATGACAGTTGACGCTCTGAAGGCGTCAAAGCTGGGCAAGATTATCGTCAAGCTAGTAAAGGAACCGCCTGCACCAGGTGAGCAGTAATTCGTCCTATCCTTGCATCCAATGGAAAGATATATACATCTGCCCTTTTGAAACGTGCTCGTCTATCGTATCATAATCTAAGCGAAGAGCCTCATGTATCTAACAACTGCCCGTTTGTCATCGTTCCATTGCAGCGATCAAGGATATGGCGTCGAACTTAGAGCGGAAATGGCGTTTGTTGGTTGAAACTGCCACGAAACAGGCAGACAGTAATCCAACCGAGGGTGGGTCACGTCACTCTGCTCCGTGGTCCGACGAGCGCTAACCTTTATTCCAGACGCCAAGCTGAAGAAACGCAAGCTGAGCGAGCCACCAGCTGCCAAAGCACCACCACCCGCCAAGAAAGCCGCCGTGATGCCTGTACCATCAACCTCTAAGGTGCTAACCGTGAAGAAGGAGGCAAAGCCAGTATCTCTGCCCGTGAAAGACTCGCGATCAGATTCGTCTTTTTTTTCGGCTCCGAAACCCAAACCAAAGTTGCCCAGCTTCAAGAAGGCTCCGGTGACTGTTAAGAAGGAGCCGGACACGAATGTCGCGCAACCATCGTCGATCGATCCATTTCAGGAAGCGCTTAAATCCATGGGTAAAGCACGCAAAGCATCTCCGGTCGTATCCACGCCGCCTTCAATTCCGGCAGTGAGTACGCCTCCCGCAGGGAATGCCATTGGTAAGGCCAAACGGAAGACAGTCTCGTGGGCGCCGGAAGGTCAACTGGAGTCAATCCGGCTGATCGAACGTGCGGTCTACGATGATGATCCAGTAGATGTCAGCCCTTTGCTCTGTTTTCGTGTGTACTGTACATTGATATCGCGTGTCTTGGGCTCGTCTGATAGGGTATACATACTGCGCATAGTCTCCGCGATCTTGATCGAGGAGAAGGGGCGGCACTGCATGCACATTTGTTCGAAGAGCTCATTGACTGGACGGATCCAATAAGTGAGTCGCTGAGATTACGACGGAACCTATTTGATCACTGACAGGGGCACCAAATTGTCGCATTCTTTCAGTCATCGATATCCCGATAGACATCGACCTGACACAACGCGGCCTACAAAGCGTAGAGAGGACTGCTCAAGAGGAACGAGAGCAGACCGCGTTGGGTGCCTTGTATATGAACGTGGCACAGATACCTGACGGCCCGGCTGAGCCTGCCGCGACGATCCTGGAGGAGGATGTGGACGCTGACGTCAAGACGATGACGGTGGGACCAGAGAGCGACATCATCTTTTGGAGTGGCGTCGCACAAACACCGCAGGTGTCCGTCGCAGACCTGGTGAACCAACTCGCGACTGGTGGCATGGACGATCCCATGGACGATTCTGCACCGGGCGGCGGTGGTCTGCCGATAGGCTTTGATCCCAGCATTCTGTCGTCCATAGCGCCGGAGCAGATGCAACAGCTGATGCAACAGGCGCAGGTATTGCTTAACCCGGGGCAAGCGTCGGGTGGGAGTGGACAATTACCGCCGTTTGGTGGTGCAGGTTGGAATGCACCAGGCCAGTTTCAAGAGTTTAATGGCCAGGAGGACGATGCCAGCACGCGGGCTCGATGGGCAGCTGACAAGGGACGAGGTCGCGGGGTCCGTGGACGCGGTGGCCGAGGGAAGGGCGATGAGGGCTCGTATAGAAGTAGTAAACGAAGACCATGCAGTTTCTTTGCGGAAGGAAGGCGAGCATCAGTCACCTTTGAATGTGGGACTGGAACGAAACTGACGACCCGTCTTTCGTGTCCGCAGATGCAGATATGGCGACCAATGTGACTTTAGCCATGAACCAATCTTCTGACCTCTGTATTTCCCCCCCGCTTTTGTTTATCGTCCCCAATCATTCAAGTCCTACGCAACTTGGGGTCGTTCGCATACGCTCACTTTTCAATCCTCAGCTTCAATCCCCGCGAAATTAGTTGGCAATGTTCAGAGAGCATCCTAGTAGTACAGAGAACCATAAATAACATATTGATGAAGGCACCGCCAGAATCCGGGCAGCAGCAGCACGGTTCACGTCCTGCCAAAGGATAGAAAGATATATGTAACAGCCGGATACTTGGGCTAATATGATGACCATGCACAATCACAATATACTTCCGACGCATCGATAGCGACACAAGATATTCCACAAAAATCCCACTGGCTATTAACCATTCCGTTTTGGTTTCCGTGTCTTTTTTGGTTGTGGTTCAGCGTTGCCGATTGTCGGCGAGTTGGTATCGTTGGACTTGCGTTTGAGGGTTGCTGCGGTCATTGTCGAAGTAGATGAGGTCAGTCCCGCCTGCGAAGGAGCGGGAGGCTGATTAAGTGCTGGGGGAGTGGGGCCGGAGGTGGGGAGCTTACTCTGCTTTTGGGGGGTATCAGCAGAGGGTGGGGGCGGGATATTTTTGGGGGAACTGCCTGATGTGATAGAATGTATGGGAATAGATGACATGCCCGGGTACAGCGCCGATGTAGGTGGACCATAGCCGTGGAAGCCACCACCAGCTAGAGCCGTGCCAATGTATGCACCATTGACGCTTGGGTTATGTACTGTCCCCCGGAGCTTCTTTGCCAGCGCTGAGAGTGCATCTACGTGGAGAATTTTGTCAGGCGGCATATTCACACGTATTCGGGAGTGGCGTAGCTACCCATCGGCCCCAGTCGCGTTTCGTTCGCGAACGCGATCAAGTCTGTCATCTGACTTACGCTCTCGGCCAGCTGCGAAAACGAAGCGATTCGGATCATCTCCGAAGGTGAATAATGTATGGCACGGACCTCCAGACATCGCATGGTTGCTTGCGGGATGCCAAAAGCGTTAACCGGTTCCCCCGGTATTGATGCATTGTCGATCAAAATACGAGGCTCGTCCCATTGTTTATCCTCCTCTCGCAGACCAATGGATGCACCATTCGGGCTGGGGGTAGGAGCATTGCGCACATGAGGTGTCTTGGGTGTCTCGACAGTGCGTTGACCGGCGATACCATCGAGTGAAATGAACTTTTCATGTGTGTGCGCGTCAAACTGAAGTTGATCAAATCTAAGCGCAAACGGGCTCTGTTGGGGTTGCGTGGGATTTGTGGTGATGGGAACGAGGAAGACGTGGACGGTCAGGGGACCGCGCAGAGTGACGGTGTATCCGTTGTTATACTTGTACGTCCACACCGCGCTGACGCATTCTACGACTGCATGGTGTTGAGCAATAAGCCTCTCACGTGCCCCGTCAAGCGACAACGTCATGGACTTGACACCGGATTGCGTGGTCACCAGGAAAAAACGGGGCAGTATGGGAACACCAATTTCTGGGTGGTCCAGCGAATCGCATCAGCTTTGTAATCCAAGCCGCCAGAGGGGCGGAAAAGCGTACCAAACGGTTTAGCTTCATTTCTCTGGTTATCCTTCCATAAAGTAACCTTCATGATCGCTTTCGGCGTAAAATAATCCTGTACTAGCCCGGTCCAAAATGATAGCTGATGTTTCTAAGAAAGGCCGTGATTAGAGGGGGGTTGATAACAAGTGAAGAAAGAAACTAACGAGAGGATCCTCATTCGAAAGCTGACCACTGAACTGTAATAAACGAGTGAGCCCTTGACCGAGTCCTATTGAGAGGGCCATGCTGTTGATGTGAAGTATCAGGATGTCATTCTGAGATACAATCAATGACGATCAGAACTTACACAGGATGCCGTGGCATGACGGAGGGCTGTGATTGTGACGTATTCGCTTCGGAGGGAGCTGCATTAGTAGCAGGCGAATTACTAGTTGGTCCCTGCGAGGGGCGAGGGGCTATAGGGTGCTGCACCGACGGAGATTGTCGTTGATGAGGAGATGACTGGGGAGGCTGGGTATGAGGGGTTATTCGGGTGGAAGCAAGAAGTCCAGATGAAGAAGAGGGAAGTTGTAATTGGGAACTCCGTGGTGTGTGTGATGGGCCTGTCTGTGACGGCGGACGACCTGGGGGGCCTTGTGGCTGGGACTGTGGTCGTTGGGGTTGTTGCTGCACGTGTGCAGCCATGGGATCGGACGGAGAGTGTCGATGGGGTGGGGGCATTTGCCGTGGTGGTACAGAATTCCCGTGCGTAGTGTTAGGATGTGATGGAGGACGTGCGGGTGGTGGAGGGTTTGATTGTGACGCAAAGTGACCACCGAAGCTGTCGCTTTGCTGAAGCTGCTCGAACTGTTGTGCAGGAGTAGGTTGAAATGAGGAGCGAATAGGAGTGGAGGTATTTTGAAGACCCTCGCCGATGGACTGTGGTATCTCGAGAGCGTCATTTTGGGAAACGGGAGGAGTAAAGGTGAACGCCGCGCCAGGGTTCGGTATTCGACCCGAACCAGCAACAAGGTTCTGGGAGAAATGGTTATTCTGGAGACCAACGAAAGTATTGTCGGAATGAATCATCGGGCGGGGACCCGAAGCTTGGGATGGGCCGGGTTGGCCCATCATCATATTGGAAGCGGCATGCTGCTGCTGAGAGTGGGCACCAGGGCGAGGAGAAGAGGCGAGGGACGGTGGATGGTGAGGGTGCCCGGAAACGGTTGGCTGGAAGGAATTTTGAGATAAGGACTGCTGGAGACCCGCCTGCGGCATTCCTGGGGGTTGTGACAAACTGTTCATGATCTGGGATGGCGCGGAGGGTGCCCTGAGAGGGTTCTGTGGCACAGCGGTAGCACTCGGTTGACGACCCATTAAATCTGGGGACATTGATCCCGGCATGGAAGATGGTAAGCGAGACATGATGGACTGCTGAGGAGGGGGACGAAGGTGGGCAGGGATGTTAGACTGTGGATTGATGGCCATGTTGATACCGTTGAGAGACGGCTGAGCGGGATGCATGGCAGGAACATGTGAGGCGGCCTGGTTGAGGCCCTGGGGATGAGACTGGACGCGGCGAACCTGGACGCCATTGATGCCCTGTTGCATCATGCCTGCAGGAAAACCCATGGATTGGAGCGGGTTATGTCCGAGCTGGGACATATGGGATGCGCCGGGGGGCGGTGCGGATACATTCATCTGTGGGTTCTGACCCTGCTGTATTGCGTTCTGACGCATCTGAAACCTCGCTGTGGCGGATTGGAGGGACGAGTTACTGTTGTTCTGTGCGCCAGATGCGAGCATGGCCATGGTGGCATTTGGAGCGTTGGACATGAGGCCGATGTGGTTTGCGTGCTGCTGCTGCTGCTGGGGAGGCTGTTGCTGGGAGGGGAGAAAGTGGGGGGAATTGATGGGCACCTGGGCGAGCTGGGAGATGTTTTGCTGGGAACGCAGCGAATCGGGGGGCGCACGGACGTTCATGACGGCTGGCGGGGGGGGCGGGGGGCGAAAAAAGCGGAGAGGGGGAAGGGACGGAGCGAGCACGAGACGAGGGCGGGGCACGCTTGGCGGAGAGACGGCCGGGGAGGGGGAAAGCGAGCCGTCGCGGGGGGCGGTCGCGACGCAGATCGGGCTTGCGGGCGGGAAAGAGACGGGGAATGGCAGGGGAATAAATGATAAACGGGCCAAAAAAAAGAAAAAAGCAATAAAAGCGAGATATGATATTTGCGATATTCTTTGTGGAGAAAGATATGTCCGACTCTTGACGAGCACGTCGACGGCAGACCCGAGGCCGCACTGTCCACTGCACAGCTCCCACACCCGCTGCCACGTGCGCGCCCTGCCAGTGCCACCTCGAAAATAAAAATAAAATAAAATGGTCCGCAAGCTCAAGCATCACGAACAAAAACTCCTCAAAAAAGTCGACTTTCTTGCCGTGCGTGACTTCCGGCGTCGCCGAGACCGCCCTGACCGTCCGCAGTGGAAGCAGGACGCCAACGTGCGCGAGATCAAGGTCATCCGCAGATACCACGTCCAGGACCGGGAAGACTACCACAAGTCCGTCCCTCCTCTCGCCCTCCGCGCCGCTCACCGCCCCCAGATACAATAAGCTCTGCGGGGCACTCCGCTCGTATGCACACCGTCTCTCCATGCTCCCCCCGCAGGACCCCTTCCGCGCTAGGATGGAGGGCCAGCTTCTCTCCAAGCTCTACGACATCGGCGTCCTCACTTCCCAAGCCAAGCTCAGCGACGTCGACAACAAGCTTACCGTCTCCGCTTTCTGTCGCCGCCGCCTTGCTGTCTTCATGTGCATGAGCAAGATGGCCGAGACAGTCAGCGCAGTACGTTCCCCCGTGTGTTCCCCGCCACGACTCACACACCGCCCCAGGCCGCCAAGTTCATCGAACAGGGTCATGTCCGCGTCGGTCCCGACACGATCACCGATCCTGCCTTTCTCGTCACAAGGCACGTCTTTCCTCTTCTGAGTTACACCCCCTCATCCTGTCTTCAGACACATGGAAGACTTTGTCACCTGGGTGGACACTTCCAAACTCAAGCGCACTGTCATGTCATACAACGACGAGGTCCGTCCGTCCGTTGTCTCCCTCTACTTGCTGACAGGTTGCAGCTCGATGATTTCGATCTGTTGTGAGCCCGCGCTATTGTGTCTCCCGTCGTGCCGTCGCTTTTGGCCCGTCCCTCCGACAGCAGACTTTGCACGAAAGCCTCCAAAGGGTGCTATAGTGTCGTCGTTTACTATAATAGTACTTGCGTTATAACCATACCTTGTACCTGCATGTCTAGTCGCTTGTGTGCTGCACCGAGGATAGCGAATGCGGTTTTTCACGCGCGTGTCGCTGTGTCAAACATGCAATGCAGCAATTACACACAACTTCCTTCCTTTCTTTCATTCTCAAACACGTCGATCATTCTTTCTCACAGGAAAATAGCCACTAGCCTATCTTTTGGGGGTGCAGCGTTTCGGCCAAAACGATGGCGGAAGCCGGTGACGGGAACATCAAGGTCGTGGTGCGATGTCGGCCCCTCAACAGTCGCGGTACGCCTCATGCATACACCCCCTTCAGACATCTCATCGCTCACTTGTTCCTTTTCTGCCTCTTCTCCCCCTTGCGAACCGATCATGCAGAACTCGCAAGGGGTGCCAAACCACTCATCCGCATGCAGGGCAACCAGACGTTCTTGGATCCTCCAGAGGCTGGCTCAGCCCAGGACACCAAACGTGCTACGGAACGAAAAACAATGGCATTTAGCTTTGACAAGAGCTATTGGTCTGCCGGGCCTCGCGACGAACCCGGGTACTGCTCACAGCAGACACTGTATGACGACCTAGGGAAGGAACTGTTGGACCATGGCTTTGCAGGATTTAATGCGTGTATTTTGGCTTGTGAGTCCTTTGCGGTCCTGTCAATCAATCGCTCTCTGTCGTGCTCAGTCGAAATTCGGTCATCTAGATGGACAAACTGGTGAGTGGTTCCCTCCGGTGGCGAGTGCGAGCGATTTATGCATCGACCTCAATAGGTTCTGGTAAATCTTATAGGTATGTTTCAAGCTACACCATATATGTGTCCAAACTCTGCTGACATACCCACTGGACAGTATGATGGGATGTATGTATCACATTGTCCCATTTTGTCGTAGTCGCTGACAGAACCCGTCCTGTTAGATGGGCCTGACAAAGGAATTATACCTTTAACGTGTTCGGAGTTGTTTGTACGCGTAGAACAGAAGAAGGCCCTTGACCCTAATGTTCATTTCACAGTAGAGGTATCATACATCGAGGTGCGTCTCACTTGACCGCACGATATCCCTTGGTGTAATACAACGACCCCAGATATATAACGAGAAGGTACGCGACCTCCTAAACCCAAAAAACTCAGGGAACTTGCGTGTTCGCGAACACCCAAGTTTGGGTCCGTACGTTGAGGATCTTTCCAAGTTGGTTGTGAGCAGTTACGATGAGATGATGACGCTCATGGACGAGGGAAATAAGGCACGAACGGTCGCTGCGACCAACATGAACGAGACGTAATTTATGATACTACCTTTCATTCGATTTCTATACTGACAGACAGCCTCACAGGTCGTCTCGATCTCACGCAGTGTTCACCTTATTGTTGACCATGAAGAGGCATGACGTCGATACCAACCTAGATACCGAGAAAGTGTCTCGAATCAAGTCCGTGCCCGCCTTTGGATCTTTCACATAACCTGGACTGACGTTTACTTCCAAGCTTGGTGGACCTGGCTGGTTCGGAGCGAGCGAACTCCACCGGAGCAACCGGTCAACGTCTCAAAGAAGGTGCAAACATCAACAAGTCCCTCACGACACTCGGAAAGGTCATCTCTTCGCTCGCTCTTGCGAGCCAGGATGTAGGAAAGAAGGGGAGGAAGGGCAAGGGTGACGAATTTGTTCCATACCGTGATTCAGTGAGGCGAAAAATTTCCCAATCTTATTCGTTGATCTGTGACGAACATACCATTAAACGTTAGGTCTTGACATGGCTTCTGAAGGACAGCCTGGGAGGAAACTCGAAAACGGCTATGATTGCTGCTATTTCGCCGGCAGATTATGAGGAGACTTTGAGTACATTACGGTATGCTGATCAGGCAAAGAAGATCAAGAATAAGGCCATTGTGAACGAGGACCCGAACGCGAAACTTGTGCGTGAGCTCAAGGAAGAGCTAGAGTTGCTTAGAGGTGAGTGTATGGGGCAGTGATGTATCCACCGCCGACTGACTCTATTGCAAGCTCGTGTGGCTTCCTCAAGCGGAGAGGATACGTTCGACCCGCGTATACCCCCGGAGAAACAGAAAGTGACTTATCAGACAAAGGACGGAAAGATAAAGACAGTTACGAAGGCGGAATTACAGGAACAGATGGAAGCGAGTGAAAAGCTGATGCAGAGCCTAAACGAGACGTGGGAGGAAAAGTTGGTCAGGACGCAGGAGGTACAGAAAGAGCGAGAAAAGGCTTTGGAAGAATTGGGCATCACGGTCGAGAAGAGCCTTGTTGGTGTACATACCCCGAAGAAGGTTAGCATGTTGCAAGCAAAAACCTGGTGCTATGCTGACTTGTTACTAGATGCCTCATTTAGTGAACCTAGTGAGTATCACCACAAGCATCGGATTATATGCTGAACGCGTCTCTCTTTGTTCAGAACGAAGGCAAGCACTGGTGTTGTTCGTTACCCATTCTGAATGATGACACAGGTCTCAGATCCACTGATGAGCGAATGTTTGATATATCAGCTCAAGCCAGGTCGTACTATGGCATGCCTACTCATTTCTGATGTTCTCAATAGATACTCAATCTGAGAGAACAGGTCGGCCGCTTGGACAGCGAAAAACCGGCAGCCATTCGTCTCAGTGGAGACAATATATCCGAGGAGCACTGTGCATTCGAGAACGTCGATGGCAAGGTCGTATTGCATGCCATGCCAGATAGCGTGACGGCAAGTGCGTATTTTATGACACGTGCAGTTTGTTGACTTGGTTTAACAGTTCTTGAACGGGAAGCAAATCGTACAGGGCCAGGTGAGTGTCGCGGTAGTACTTGAAATGTTGATTGTAATCGTGGCTGTAGCCCTATAAACTACGGTCAGGTTACCGAATCATCCTTGGTGCGCTGACATGCTAGTATGACCTGCTCCTTGTTTGTTGCTCACCTCTCGAACCTAGGGGATAATCACGTGTTCCGGTTTAATAACCCTGAAGAAGTTCGAAAACAACGTGATCGAGCTACTGCCCGATCAAATCTACATTTGAGCACATCTGCTGCCGACCTGGAAGGTGCCGAGGCCAATGCTACACCCTCGACTCGTCCCCCGTCCAGAGCTTCATCCGCCGGCGAGGCTGATGTGGACTGGAATTTTGCGAAGCGAGAAGCTGCTCTGGCACGGCTGGGTCTGGACCCTACGTTGGATAACCTTCCGGACGAAGAGATCAACAAGCTTTTTGAACGAATTACAAAAGTCAAGACAATGCGTGACCATAACTCGAGACCACGACCCGAGAGCAGTCTCAGCCAACGCGATGACGTGTGGAGTGAATCTGGTCGACCGTTCTCTAGCGATGCGACAACGGATGATACGAGTGTCGACGCCGGACCAAGCCATGGGAGCCCCGATATGGATGGCCCTCTCAAGGACGTTCAGCATCAGCTGGAGTCTCGTCTCCAGGCTATCTCGGAATCCAATGAGGCGGAAGATCTCAAAATGGAGAAGGATCACATGGAGCACCAGTTGAAGATAGTTCAACAGCAATTGAGGCGGCTCATTAACGCACGTGCACACGGAGAGTCGGAAGGTGATATTGTTGGATTCGAACCAATCATCTACACGGCAAGGCAGTTACGCTTGATTCGCAAGGCCTTGGATAAATGGCGGGCTCATAGGTCGTTTTCCATGGCTGAGACCGTTTTATCTAACGCCGTCCTTGTCAAAGAGGCGACTGTTATCAGGTAAGATTTTCTATTGGCTGACAGGGAAACAATGTTGACAAATTACCATTGCAGTAAAGAGCTTGGGAAGGATGTTTCCTATAATTTTACTATAGCCTCTGGTGGGTCCCTGGCGGCGCCAATTTCGGGCGTAGATAATATCGGAAGTCTCGATGGGTTCGGTGACGTCGCTGATCCTCGACTTGCCTCTGCGACCCAGCCGTCAGTTGCGATCAAGGTTCTTGACAAGAAACATTGTGCGATTTATACGTGGTCTCTGGACCGCCTCCAACAACAGCTACAACGAATGCGAAATCTAACGACTTATATCGATAGACCGTCATATACCCAGCATTTCAGTTCCGATAAACCTTTTTACGACTCTCCTCCACCTCAGTTTTCTTTTATTGGCAACGCTCTCGTGTCCCTGGCACCCCTTTCGCGCCGCCTCTCCTCATCCTCCGTGGTGCCGATATTTTGTCGTTACACCGCGGAGGCCATCGGCTCGTGCAGGGTCGACCTCAAGATTTCCAACGTCACTCAGATGTCCTCAAAGCATGCATCCGGATCGACCGCCCCAACAAGGTCTAGTTCTCCATCTCCTTCTGTATTACCCCCAGGGAGCAAGATCAGTTTTTTCTTGACCGTCGATTCCATTAAAGGACTATCCCCCCATGACTTTGCAGGCTTGCACCTGCAAATACGATTATCTTCGTTCGTAGGACCGTCTCTTGTGAACGAGGAGATATTCCCTTCCTCTGTCCTCGATTTAGAGACATCCTCATTTTCTGAGCTCAAGTTCCGGCGACTGTTTTCCATCGTTGCTCCTGCCAAAGTCATCAATTACTTACGACAAGGGTACGCTCCCATAGAATTCTTCGCAGCTGTCAAGCAAACATACTTGGAGCGCTTGGAACGTTGGGACGAGATGCGGGAGCTGCAGATTCTCCCAGGGTGCCCAACTTCCCCCATAGGCCAAGCTGACAACACGACATCAAATACACAGTCGATGCGACGTTCTGAAACAGATTTCGTCATTGAGCAACATCACGACGTTGTGGCTCGTGTCCAAATCCGGGAGCTAGCCGCAGATGGCGAATATGTCCCCGTTCCAGTTGTCTCCCAGGGAAGCCTCGACGGAGGCGCATTCTTCCTCCATCAGGGGTTGCAACGTCGTGTTTTCCTGGAGCTCTGTTCTGATTCAGGTCCACAACTCCCTTGGTCAGACGTTACAAAGGTTAGACTGGGAAATGTGCGTTTACTTGACCCAAAGGGCCGCATACATGACTCGGCGTCAAAGGCAATGGTTACCCTACCATTACTCGCAGACCAAAGCGTCGAGTTTAAACCAGACGGGACGGGATCACTGACCTCGGAGGCACTTTGGGATTCAAGTATCCACGATTCCGTGCTCTTGAATCGTGTCACGACGAATCCGAACCGCGTTATCCTGCAACTTCAGTGGGCAGTGGCAGTGGAATCATGTAGTGAACCGGTTCAGTTCTCCATGGATATCGCGGTGACAATGCAGACGCGGGATGCTCGTCCCCCGAACCGTTTCCTTATCTTTCTCAGCTCGGGCAAGATCCTCTCAAAAATGAGTTCGATATTCAAGATCCATCTGTCACCGCCCCTAACACGTTCGCCGCAAGACCTTTGGCGTCTTGACACATCGGAGAAGTATGTCCGTGGTGAGGAGGTGCTACAGAACTGGAAGCCAAGAGGCATCTCGGTCGTTGAGGATTACAATCGTCTTATCAAAATGGAAGGAAGAGCTGCCGATGTACAGGCCGTTCGCGTCGTACTGGCATCCTCTCGCACGACGTCGCGGTCGCGGTCGCGGTCCGGGTCGACAGCCCGTGCGTCGGACACACTGCTTCAGAACACGATCACACTCTGGCAGAAGCGGTTTGGTCATCCCGGTGAGGTGGGTTAGGTGTTACACCACTTTGAGACAGCCTCACAGATTAATTCTCAACGCAGATTGTCTTGAATCAGGCTCCATCGGACACGGAGAAGCCCACCACCTCGATGGCCAGTAGGACCTTTGATGACAGTGTGAAACTTATTTCTACTGTGACACAGGTGCCACGCAGGTACGTTCGTTGTGAGTGTCATTTTTCAAGCCGCAAGGCTAAAATCCAAATTAGTGATAGTCCGACAAAAAGGGGATATCTGCTCGTCCTCACTGATGCCAGTCATGATATTTGGGACAAACGGTGGTTTATCTTGAGGAGGTGAAGCTTCATCCCATTTGGCGTCGCTTTACCTCATAGATTGCAGACCTTACCTTCATATGTACCTGAGTTCGAATGAACTCGAGGAGGTGGGTGTCATCAGCCTCACGGGGATGAGTATCGAATGCGATTCCCATAAGGAAGCTCTACTTGGGGTGGGTTGTGAGGTGTGCTATACCCCAGTCTTCATCTGATGTACCCGTTTGCAGAAACAATTCTGTTTTACTCTGTTCACCGCAGCAAACTCGCACGTGCTTGCCGCACCCTCGTTGAAGGAATTGCAATCATGGACGTTGAAACTAGACCCCACCGGATCCAGCCCGGCCTAGACAGCTTGCACCGCGACCGTTCATGTTTTTCCGAGATCCTCCTTATCTTATTGAGCTCGTACTTGTTTACACATATACCATAGCCACCGTATCTGTTTGTGAAATGTCACGCGCATATGGGTAGAGTTACCCGATGTGTGTTGAAATACTCGACTTTCCTACTGACTCCTATATATGTGCAGGTTGGCCCATCAGTGCTTTATCCCGGTGCTCGACGATTTCTACATGATCAACGTGGGTGTACACCACACGACCAGCCTGAGATCGCTTGAGGTCCATGTGCTTTGCGTTCCTCTTACTACCAATACTTTGGAATGAGCTTCGAAGAAGACGTGATAGGATTAATACATGCCGGGTGGAACCTCGACTCAGCATGTTGCTATACGTGGCCGACATGCATGCAGAGCTGGCACTTCGCAACTCTGGGAAGAGTCGAAATGCTGGAAAGCGCATGCGGTTTTCGGTCGATCAGACCATGTACACGTCATCGATCTCCAGCTCTGTGCGCTGGCGCGGACGGGGCACGCCGGGGCGGGAGCTCGCTCTCGCTTCCAACACTGAGGCACGAGCTCGTCTGCGCTCCCACGCAGGCACCCTCGAGTCCAGGTGCCTGTGATCTCATTCTTAATTATTGACCATGTAGACTTCACTGCCACGCGATCACCAGCGACGACACGTTTTGAGTACGTACGTCGTGTCACTCTGCCAGTTCGACTGTCCCATGTCAGGCCTCTTGCCACTCGATGGGGATGTCAGTGTGAGCAGGGTTGGCATGTTGTCGTCGGGGTGGTTACCTGATCCCGCTGTTGGCCCGTTTCTTGCTGTTGTCCCGTACGACCGTCGCCAGCCTCCCAGCCTTGTCAACTTGTCATGCTTTTTTTGTACTCGCACTCTCAGGGTCCGAAATGAAATGAACCACTTTTCCTGGCAACTCGCGAAATGCGGACGTCGGGATTGTTTGCGTGCATCGCTGGCACGATCGCGATATCGCTGTCTTTTTTTTTTCTTTCTCTTTTTCTTTTGCAAACGTGCCAATGCACGCATTGCTTTTCTTCGAGGCGGGATCATCCGTCAAGCCCGAGATCCGCCTTGCCTGTCAGTCCGTAGCACGACGGATCAACGAGGGAGTAATACTTTTTTTTCTTCTTCTTCTCTTTTGTCCTTTTCCTTGATGAGGTTTTCCCGTCCTAGGAAAGTAGGACGATAGGTCGGCGATACGGTAGCGATGCCACCTCGATGTAACATGCCAGGGCAGTGACACGAAGAATGAAAACGCGACGTCGGACCACTCCTCGGCGGCCAGTGATCTGACAGGATGGGGGGGGGGGGAAGCGCAGAGACGGAGCCGAGAGGGCACGAGACCTCTGCGCTGGCACAACATCAGACTGGTGTTCCGATACCCCGCAGGGTGTTTCGCAACACCCGACGTTTCATGACGAAGCGCTCGAGTTGCGAGGTTCCATAGCTGGATCGTCTCGATGTGATAAGGACCGGAGTTCGGAAATCCAGTCGGGTCTCATGGACCTTTGTCGGTCGCACGGATGATCCGCGCCCTCCAATGGGAGCACAGACGATTGTGGTCCCTCCCCGCGTGCGTTGTTGAAGTTGTATCGCAGTCTAGACGCTGCCGTGCGGAAATCGAACGTTTTTTTTTCTTCTTCTTAAAAACGAACATGTTCCACGGAAAAAACATGCGCACCGCTCGGCCAAAGAGCCGTACGTTTGCCCAGCCATGGCGACTCGGATTTGTTCGGTATGCGCCCGCGCCTTTGATCGTGGGACTGCGACCGGTGCCCCTCATACGTCATTGCCACGGCGATCTTTCATCGATTTCGTGGACGATCGAATCCGTGGGTGAAATATCATCTCACTTGAGACCCCACTTGTACAGGTGGCCATCTCCTTTTATGACTTGCTAGGGTTGTATGGGTTGGCACCGCTCGCGTGATATTAGCGCTGCCAGGAACCCGCGATGTTCCAGCTCGGTCTCTCGGAGCACCATGACCGCGAAGTTTTTACGTGGCAAGGTGTCGACGTGTCGTGCAGAGAGTCCAGGTGGACTGGTGTGCAGAGACTCCTCCTATGCAGGCCGCTAGAGTAATCGCGCGCTTCGATGTCAATGCAGAATGGAAAAAAAATACGAACCTTTTCAAGTACGGGGACTTTGGTGCTCAATGTGGCGTAAAGTGTCGCTCAACGAAGACCGTAAGATAATGGCATGGGACTATAAGATACAGTACTTTTTGGCTCCACGCTACTATACCAGAAAGATACCAGAGGAATATAGGACCCAGAGGAATATGGAAACACGAAGGGAGAGATAGGAATGATATGATAAGGTACATCTAGCAGTGAATAAGAGTTGTTAGAACGAATCTAGACTTTGGGCGCGCTGGGTGCGCTTGGAATATAGAATAAGGTCCATGGATACAGTCGAACGAACGGGATATGCTACACTCGCCTCAATCGCAAGCAATTGGGCAGTCGTTCTAAACCATGGACCGCATTCAGAACCAACAAACCAAGGAGTGGCCGGATATTACTCACTGGTCGTGTGAATGTAAGCATGTGGCAGGTGATGTACCCCTTGGCAAAACCAGCTCCCGCATATGCGAAGAGATATTGCCATTTACGCTTGAATGCCTCATATTCGCGAGGATCTTTCAAGGCTGGGTAGTCTTTGACAAGCAAGTCATGTTGGGCATTTGCTTCCAGGCGGCGACCCCACTCGCGAAGGGTTCGAGGGTAGTGTGCAGCATGATTTTCGACTCCCTCAAGAGTAAACCTGCCTTCTGAGCCCGAGTTCGCGCCTTGAATCAATGCTGTCGCACTGGGCAAGCACGAATTGGGCCACATGTAACGGCGCATAAAGTCCTCGGGTCTGAGATATTATGATGTCAGCAAGCAACCGCCACCCAAGATGGCGGACTTACTGATAGTTACTGTATCGCGATTCTGGGAACGTGGAAGAGCTGACAACAACGGTTGCGTTTCGAGATTTCAAGGCAAAGTCCACAAGCTTGAAATAGGTGTGGTAATGCTTGGAACCCACATGCTAAAACCGTGTTGGGGTGAGCGTACGTGCGGTGCACTGCATCACAAATGTCCTGACCTCCAACATCTCAATGCTAATAAATGCATCAAATGCTTTTTCAAACTCAGCAGGGATCTCGCGATAGTCCATGAGGTGAACCCGAATGCGGTCCTGCAGGCCAAGAGCGTTGATCCGCTCTTCAGCGAGAGCCTTTTGTTCCTTGGATAATGTGAGCGTATCGACTTCACAACCAAATGTCCGGGCGGCCTGGTTTTGCATAGTCAGATCAGCGCTACGGTCGAAAAGCGAAACAGAAAAAAAAAAAAGATCACCTCGATGGCCATTCCACCCCAGCCTGAACCAAATTCCAAGATGCGGTCACCAGGCTTCACCTTGGCTTTGGTAAGCACATGACGAATTTTGCGCAGCTGTGCAGCTTCCAGATCGCCTGGGAATGGACCGTCGACTAAATCGCCGCGGACGCCACCTTCGGCATCGCTCCATAATGCGCACGAATACATCATTTCGTTGCTCAGGAACGCCTGAAGAAGACGATCTCAAAAAGTGTTCATACCATCCGGCGTTTAAACGTACTTTGAATAGCTCATTAGACTGGTCGTAGCTGGCGATTGCATTTAGACGCGCCCGAGAACGGGTCTGTCCAAGGAATGCATTTGAGAGTCCAGAAATGGCAGACGTGACGCGGCTAAAGGCCGAAGCGAAGCCATCCATCCCAGACTCGTTATCAAGCCAGAGCTGTTGCGAGTCAGCCCCGAAATCATGAAGAGCACACGAATCAACCTACATCCATTACAGCTTTGAGGCTGTCGACGTCGACGTCACCTATCATGTATGCTTCGCTGACTGAAACAGTGTCAGTATGAGAACGGTGCGTGAGCCCAACGCCGAGGCTTACAGCCTAGGTCTTGTGAGCTGTGGGGTGCGCTGTCAGCTCGAGTGACGCGGAGGGGACGTGGACACGTACAACAGGACGCGGGTCCAGAAGTCGGGGTTGGTGACCTTGAGGTAGACCTCGTTGCAGCCCTTGGAGCGGGTACCAAAGTGGTAAACGCCTTGAGAGTCTGCGATGGTCAAGTGCCCCCTGGCAATGGCTTTATCGAGGACGGCGAGGACGGAACTACGGGCTGAGCACCGGGTTAGATGCGGACAGGACGGATCAGCTAGCGAGGTACCATAGCTCGACAAGAGAGACTTTGGGTTTGGAAAGACGATGGATATCGACGTGGGGGAACGATAGAAGTTGGTCGCCGAGGAAAAGGAGAGGGCGGAGGAGGTGGCGGCGTTCAACATGGTGCGAGGAGGGGAAGAGACGGAGGGTGAAGAGGATGGGGGAAGAGGCGGGCGACGATGCCCCTTTATACGGGGCACCACGAGCGCGGTCACATCACGAAAAATAATTGTTAGAGGGAGAACAGATTGCCTGGTGTCCGTCCGGGGATTCACGGGAAAATGGGCAATCTCAGATCTGGAGATGTGACGGAGTCAGTTTGAGAGACACAGATCCGTTGGCAGGCGGAATTTCGGAAGCCCCAGTCGGAAGAACCAGGCTCGGTTCGACATTGTCTGCAATGCCAGCTGCATTGTAGCACCCGGTTCTACCCCTCGCCCTCGCTCGGTGCGGCGTCGTGGAGGGATCGAGGAGGCGTGCAGAAGACATGCAGCGATCGGACCCATGAGCACGGCCGGCGAGCGTCAGGCCTGAGGGCCAAGGGCCAAGGCGACCCAGCCCAACGATCCGAGTATCTCGACACCCGCCGTGACGCCCTCCCACGTGGTCCCTCACACGCATGGGTCATCCGGGTCAGAGCCAGGGTCAGCGCTCGGATTCAGCGAGCGAATCGGGTTTCGTAGACCCGGGTCCACTATCCACCCACGTCATGTGGCGGTGTCCCGCCAGCATTCTCAACCCATGATCAGGCTGGGCGGCTCTCAAAGGCACATTGCAGCAAGGTGAAGTGCAGTGTCCCCGCCTCCATCCGAGATAGGGTTTGTGTCATATTGCTCCGGTGTTCACTCACTCCCGTGCTAGTCCTCGACCCTCGTGACTGTTGTCAGGTTGTCAGGAAATGTTCCGCAAGACAAGACGGCCTACTTGGCTCAGCCCTCGCCTGACCCTGGTTTCACCCCGTCCCGACCGCGCAATCTCACTCTCCATTCGCCCTTGTCGCAGCAAGCGCTTCCCGGTGTTCGGATGGCGACCGCACATACACTAACACCCTCTATCCGTCTCACCCCCTCTCAGGACGTGGTATCATCGCCCACGGATCGGGCCCACAGTGCGTCAATCTTGTCTACAGTCGACCTTGCGGCTTCTCGCGCTTCCGTAGCGCGTCACTTGGCTACTACGACCCCGGTCGCGTGCTTCGCACGAGATAAAACGTCCCGGGCACCCTTGGCTGAGCGATTCTCCCATGCAAATCCAGTTCCCCTGCAAACAGCTTGGTCACAGCTGCGTAGCCGTCGAGAAGGTCATTCCTTCCATCGCCGCATGTCGGCCATTCATCCTGGAAGCATTAATCACCGCTTGCGCCACCATGTGCGGACACGTCTATGCACCAGACTTCTCCGTGTGCAGCTTCCCTGCGACATCATCGCTCCAAAGTTGAACCGACATGCTGCAGCCCTCCTAGTTCTCGCTCCGTTTCCGTCAACCCGTTCGGCCTGGTCGTTCTAAGCACAGCCATACCGACGTGTCGTAATATGTGCGAGCGCTAGGGGGTGCGTCTTTGCCGTGTCTGACGTGAAGACTAACACACGGGTTTCGCCGTCGCTCAACTCGTACCAAGTTTGTCCCATGAAATGCTTTCAGTGAAGCGATGAGAAAATGTGCATTGGACTGTCCAGCCCTGAATACTCACGTGCGCCGTCCCTTGAAGGGGTCAGCGTTAGCGTGTCTTCATTCTGAGCGGTGTCCCATGGTCGCGCGCTCTCGAGTCGGAGAACTACCCCTCCGCCACATTCTCAGCTCGATATCCCGTCCAAGCTACAGCCCATGAGTCACCGTGTGTCCGTCAGTGTATTGGGTGTCCCGTCGTCTCGGACACCGCATTTACGTCAGCGTGGGCGGGCCTTGGACTGGGCTTGGACGTGTAGTGTGGATACCAGTCGTGTGGGCGCGTCCGCTTGGTCGGAATGTGGTCGTTGCACGGGAGTGTGTTGCGGCAGTAGTCTGTGTGGTCGTTAATCGGCTTCTATTCTCCCAATGGCAGTGATCTTCAACTGATCTTCGACATCACAGCGTATAGTACACATATGCCGTACTTGCCACGTGTCGCCTGTGACGTGGACGCTGGCGCCAAGTCGTAGTCTGTCCCGAGGAGAGTGAGCGCCAGTCATCAGGGCCCTTTCGTCGAAGACGTATGGTCTGTATCATTCGCCGAATTCGCTCTTGCTTGCTCACTGGGAACGGTGATTCATTCCCGTCACGCCTTCTGCACTCCGATGCGACCTCGATCTGGTATCGCTGAAATACGCTGGATAAGGTCGTATTGGGAGCTCCGGTTCTTCTGCGAGGCAAGTCGCAACCCGCGCTGTACTTGCGAGAGTGGTTCTCCCGATGGCATCGATTGACTCGCGCAGTATTATCCACTTACCCTCGAATCACGTAGCCCGGGGCGGTATTCGGAGAACGCACGCCGCTGTCACAATTTACGTGTCGTGCGCAACCAGCCCGGATCCCGTGCTTGGGATTGCAGCGGATGGTCCGTTCGCTATCGTGTGGCATCCAGGAGGGATCGCAGGGAAGCCAGACGATGGCGGGGATAGGCCGACGGTCGAGGCTCACAAGCCGAAGGCCACCACGTGGCGATGCTCGAGACCGACCACGGGCATCGCGCGAGCGGCCCAGGAGCACGGCGATGTCGATGGTCGCCCAGCGGTGCGTTTCTTCCTCGGCTCGCTGGTCGGTCCATCGACATGCTCGATCGAATCTAGGCCGTTGCCGACACGACCAAACCAGCAACTCAACTCACTTTCTTTTTCTTGTCGTCCTCCTCGATTGTTTCTTGTCGGACATTTACATCGTGCGAAGTCTAACGTGTGGCTCTAATCGTATCTGGAGGGTGGGTAGGTGGTGGTAGCACCGTGTGCTTCAGGGGATGCGCCGCTGCGTCAGGCCAGTCACATGTGTACTGAATTCAGTTTGCACTGAAATCGATTCCCTCAAAATTCACCGGTGTGGTGTGTCCGTTCGGGGCGGCGTGCGGCAAGGATGGGCTCGACCCACTTAACGGACCAGAACCGCGTGCGGACCTGGAGAGAAGGAAAAAAAGAAAAAAAAGTCTGACGTATCTCAATCACAAGCCTACTCGATATCTACCCAGTCTGGGCGCGGAGTCGTGGGGATCGGAGTGGACGTTCCCCAGAGATAACGCGCTACGCCGTGCCCGAACGTGTCGCATACCCGGAAAAGCTGGCGGCGGTGGAGCTGTAATACAGCCGGTGCGCGACGTCGTGCACAATCCAATCAAGGCCAGCCACCAGGTTCTCGCCCGTGACAGCGCTGCACGGCCAGATCGTCCAGTGATGCGACCTAATCCCTGGCAGGTCGAGCAGCTGCAGAGGACGGGGGTGGTCAAAAGCTGAGCCGCACAATATACCACTGCATACTTCACGGATTTCTCTGTCGCTCATCGATCCTTGTATGTCCTGCTTATTCGCGAAAACGAGAAGCGATGCGCCAGACAACCTCTGGGGCGGCGTGAATCTCGGAGATGGGTGAACATCCAGTCCGCCCTTACATCCTCAAGAAGCAACTTGTGAAGCTCCTCCTTACAGTCCTGTATTCGCATGCGGTCTCCCGAGTCCACAACCCACACAATGGCATCCGTTTGCTCGAAATAGTTCCGCCAATAGGATCGAAGCGTTCTCTGACCACCAACGTCCCCTACGCACACAGTGAGTGGCCAAGTTCTAGACTGACGAACAGCCAGAGATACGAACAAATGTTGAGCGTGTAACTGTGGGGTAGAATCGCCGCAAGAACAGTGCTGAATACATCGAGGAACATCTGCGGATCTTTTGGACGCTCACCTTCTGTGGATGAACGTCTTGATGTTGAATCCCAGCGTCGGGCTGACGCTCGAGATGCTCTCCCCATTGATCTTCTTCAGAATGGTCGTTTTACCAGCATTGTCGAGACCACTGTCACAGGCTTAAGGAGACCAGACACACAGGGGACAGCGGGTACTTGCAGGAACAGGAACCGCATCTCTTTCTCCTTCTGGCGGCTCTTCCTTATGATGGTGAGGAGCCCCATCGCGTACCGCCAAAGACTGTCCTAGATGCGAACTGGCTGGGCTCCGTAGAGTAAATTTCAATCTCCGACGGAGGCCGGTCCGGCAAGATAACGTTGCCGTGTGTCTGACTCCTGCCCCTTGACCCACTGCCCCTCCAAGTTCGTCGCCATGCCTCCAAAAGGTAAAGGGAAGAAGGGAAAAGCCAACGATGACGATTACTGGTCAGCCTGTCGCGATCAATAAAAGATCGATGCTGAACGTCCAACCGGTTCTAGGGACAAGGTCGGCCAGCCTGCGGCGAACGACGACGCGCTCGCGACGGGACAGATCGCCGATGCAGATGCGGACTATGCGCCACAGTCGAGTGCAAAACCTGGTTTCTCTGCGTTTGGTGCGCTCGCCGTGCAGGATGATGGTCCGCCAGAGGTGGACGAGAATGAGGATTTCGGGGGTCTCATGGTGCGTTCGTCTATCCTATCTGATACCTCCACTGCGATAGGCTATTACAACTTGGTGCTATCACGCAGTCTGCCATAAAAGCGTCGACAGGAAAGGGAAAGAAGGACAAGAAGAAGGCCAAGAAAGTTCAAGAGGATTTGGACGAGCCCTTTGGTGACGAACCGGCAACTGTTGTAGAAAAGCCACCGGTGGAGATGACCGCGGACGATCTCGCCGACGAGGAGTGGGGCCCTTCGAAAGACAAGGGCAAAAAGGGCAAAAAGGGCAAGGGAAAGAAGGGGAAGGCACAGGACGAGGAAGATGAGCCAGTCCCGGGTAACACTCTCGTTATCTCACCGTGAACGTTTGACCCATTGCAGATCGCAGACGAGCCTGCCCCCACGACGACGTCTGCACCGCATGCCCCAAGCACCGAACCTCAGGAGAACGGAGACGACGACGACGCAGACGACGCAGACGCTGGCCCAAAGATTCTCACCAAAAAGGAAAAGGAGAAGCTCAAGAAAGAACGTGAAAAGGTCCATTTTGTTGGTTTGTTTTCCGACGCATGTCTGACCCCATTGCAGGCCAAGAAGAAGGTTCAGGCAGAGGCAAAGAAACCAGCTGTTGTCGCTGAAGCAACGCCCGCTGATATTCCTACGGTCGTCGTGCCGATCTCAGCACCACCCGAATCAAAGGTTGAGAATGAGGAGGAGGCAGAAGCGGACGGACTGGATAGTGGAGCGGCGGCAAAGAAGAAGAAGAAGAAGAAAGGCAAAAAGGACGAGGACGGATCAGTCCCAGCCCCTGCTGCAGCTCCGGCCCCAACGCCAACTGCTAACAAGAAGAAAGGGGGATTAAGCGCGCTGAAGGCGATGTTGGAGGAAAAGAAGAGACTGGAAGAGGAAGCAAAGCGGATAGAAGAAGATGAGAGAATTCGCGCCGCGGAAAAAAAGAGGCTGGAAGAGGAGGAGGAGAAGAGAAAGGAGGAGGAGAAGCAGAGAAGGAAAGAAAAGGAAAAGGCAAGTCTCCAGATGCTCTGAATGCTAATCATACCCTTCTCACCTAGTTCGAACAGACGAAACGCGAGCTGGCCAAAAAGGAGGGCCGTTTGCTGACGAAAAAGCAGAAAGAGGAGAAGGCCGCTGCTGAGCGACGCAGACAGGCACTGATTGCATCAGGTGTACAGATTGAAGGTTTGCAACAGCTGTCCGGGGTGCCCTCTGCTAGTAAAAAGGTGACCTATGGTTCACGCAAAAAGAAAGCGCCCTTGAGTAAAGATAAAAGCTCCGCCCCTGCATCACCCGCTCCGGAATCAAGGCCTCTCAGCCCTGCTCCAATCGCTACGTCTCCTGCTCCTGCTACAGCAGAGCTGCCAGGTAAAGTTGACGATGTCAAGGACGAGTGGGACGCAAGTAGCGTAGAGGAAGATGGCGGTGCTGCACTGGCATCTGCCGTCAAGGACTCATGGGAGGTTTCAAGCGAGGACGAAGAGAGCGCATCCCCCGCACCGCCTCCGCCCCCTGAGAAGAGACTTGCGGGTGCGCCTGTTGTTCCTCCTGCACCTGCCCCGCCACCCCACGGATCCACGCCAAACCCTGCGGCAGAGGAATCCACAGAAGAGGAGTCCTCTGAGGAGGAGTCATCCGAAGACGGATCGGAAGACGATTCGGAGGATACCTCTGAGGAGTCTAGCGACGGTATGACGAAAGCGCAGCGTCTAGCGGCACAGCGGAAGGCAGAAGCCGCTGAGCGTAGAGCGAAAGCACACGAGGCTGCACTAGCCGCGCGTAGCAAGGATAACCTACGTAGTCCGATCTGTTGTATCCTGGGCCACGTCGACACTGGCAAGACCAAATTGCTCGACAAGGTCAGGGTCTGTGGCTCCTGCTCTCTACGATCCTTACGCGATCGAACCAGATCCGGCAAACTAACGTACAAGAAGGCGAGGCTGGCGGCATCACGCAGCAAATTGGCGCAACGTACTTCCCTGTGGAAGCCATCAAGACGAAGACGGCGGTGTTAAACAAGGTCTGTAGTCGACTGTCGTCGTCCCTTCTTTTTAACGGTGTGGCACAGGATGGGAAACAAGAGTACAAAGTTCCAGGCTTGCTTATAATCGACACGCCCGGTCACGAATCGTTCACGAATCTGCGCAGTCGTGGAAGCTCGCTTTGCAATATTGCCATTCTCGTCGTCGACATCACGGTACGTTTCCTTACGGGGACGTCGGGATGTGCTTACGATCGACCGGAAGCATGGCCTGGAAGCGCAAACCCTCGAGTCCCTCCGCTTACTCAGAGATCGCAAGACCCCTTTCATCGTCGCCCTCAACAAGGTGATCGTTCCTCCATCTTGGTACATGCGCCGCTTCTCAACCCGATCTAGATCGATCGTATGTTCGGGTGGGAGGCAACTCCAGACGGCGCCTTCCAAGAATCGTTCGCCAAACAGAAGAAGTCTGTGCAGCGCGAATTCGAGGATCGCGTTCAGAAGACTATCCTCGCGTTTGCCGAGCAGGGCTTGAACGCTGTGCTCTACTACGAGAACAAGAACTTTGCCCGAAATGTCTCTCTTGTGCCCACTTCTGCCGTCACTGGAGAAGGTGTCCCGGACATGATCATGCTCCTAGTCAATCTAACCCAGCAACGGATGAGCGACCGCCTCATGTACCTGTCAGAGCTCGAGTGTACGGTATTGGAGGTCAAGGTCGTCGAAGGTCTCGGAACTACAATCGACGTTGTCCTGTCCAATGGCATTCTACACGAGGGTGACAAAATTGTTGTCTGCGGTCTCAATGGACCCATCGTCACTCAAATACGCGCGCTACTCACCCCCCAACCTCTACGGGAGCTGCGTATAAAGGTGTGTGATCGCTCACGATGCCCCCTCTCGCTAACCTTTGCTTCACTCGCAGTCTGCCTACGTACACCATAAAGAAGTCAAGGCAGCACTCGGCGTCAAACTTGCCGCGCCCGATCTTGAGAAAGCCATCGCTGGTTCACGGCTTCTGGTCGTCAGTCCCGACGATGATGAGGAAGACCTGATGGTGGAAATCATGTCTGATCTTACGTCCCTGCTAAACTCCATTGATAAATCCGGCCGGGGGGTCTCCGTACAAGCAAGCACGCTGGGTTCACTTGAAGCCCTCCTTGACTTCTTGAAGGTGAGCAAGATACCTGTGTCGGGAATCAACATTGGTCCCGTCCACAAGAAAGATATTATGCGCACGGCAACTATGCTCGAGAAGGCCAAGGAGCTCGCGGTTGTTCTTGCCTTTGATGTCCCTGTCGATAAAGATGCCGAGAGGTTGGCGGAGGAGATGGGCGTCAGGATATTCAAAGGTTCGTGCCAGGCCATGTTTGACACGGACTCGCTAACGCCTGTGCAGCTGACATCATTTACCACTTGTTCGATGCGTTCACCGCATACAACAACGAAATCACGGAAGCTAAGCGCCGAGATGCTGCACCACAAGCAGTCTGGCCCTGCCGGTTGAGGACCATCGCCGCATTTTGCAAACGAGATCCCATCATCTTGGGTGTAGATATTCTCGACGGAACACTGCGGGTTGGCACGCCGATCTGCGTTGTAAAGATTGACCCAACTACGCAGAAGAGAGACATTATTGACCTGGGGAAGATGTAAGTCACAGTGACCAGGATATTGGCTCCGGGTTGGTCCTCACGAGGATATGGGCAGCACATCGTTGGAGATTAACCATAAACCACACGAGGTGGGTGGAGAGCCATCGAGCATTCTTTCGGTATGATTGATATCTGTCGTTCCAGATTGTCAAGAAGTCACAAGCAGGCGGAGGTGTGGCCGTCAAGATTGAGCATGCTGTATATCAGTCGGCCAAGATGTTCGGCCGCCATTTTGACGACAAGGATGAACTTCTTAGTCACATCACGAGGCAGAGCATCGATGTTCTCAAGGTAGGACATTCGAGTGAGATGCGCTTCACCCTGATGAAACTCTTTCAGTCGTCATTCAAAGCCGACGTCTCCAACGAGGAATGGCTTCTTATCAGAGCATTGAAACAGGTACGCCTTTGGTGTTTCTTTCCTTGTCACTGTTGCCTGACAGTTTGACGCAATAGCGACTGAATATCCCATAACTGTCTGGATGATCCACGAACGTGTGACCTGTGGTGACTTGCTGATCGGAGTTACATACATCACTGTATTTATACCACACACCATCCTCTGCTACGTAGCGCCTGCTTTTCCCTTGGAAACCATCGCCTCAAGTCGCAATGTCCGTCCCCCACAGCGCAGATGGTCGCAAAGCCGATCAAAACGCGAATGAAAGTGCCCCTACTGAAGACGCGGACGCCTTACAGATGGTAATAAGCCATTCGAGACGACGGGATGACCTTCTGGGATGATGCGCCCGGGCATTACTGGTAATCGGTAACGTCGGTTTATAGTGGTGTACTGGAATGGGCTGCGGGTATCCCTGATTGCAGACTCGGAGGGTATCGACCTGCAGCTCGCAGATCGTGTACCGTCCGAGGAAGACGCATCAGGGGTTGAGATTATACCGCTTGAACCTGAACAGCGCTCATACCTGCGTAGGGAAGCCCCCAGTATCGTCCCACTGTTACCGCTCCTACGGGAGCAAATACACATGGCTGACATTGTTCACCTCGCTTCAGGATCAACTTGGGTATAAACAGGTGGAGAAAATTACTCACGTCCCAGAGCAATTCATGACATGTACTGTAGCAACTCCACCGTAGCTGGCATCTCATCGAAAGTTTCGCTGCCAGCTTTGTCGCTCTGAACTTTATCGGAGGCGTCCGGTATGTACTGCCTGGCGCACAAGCATGTCCATTGACAACGATTCTTCATTCTAGTTCGTACTTATTCCTTGGGTTGCTTGCGGGTGGTCCTGCTGCGATATGGTATTCACTCACAAAAAGACTCTGGCAAGCCCACCCTAAAACCCATACAGGTCATCCTACATTGTTACAATCATCTTTATGGTCATGACAGCTGCAGTTCTTGCGGAAATCTGCTCAGCATTACCGCTCAGTGGTTCCGTATATGTTTGGGCCGCCGAAAGTGCTGGACCAAAGTATGGCAGGTTTTTTGGCTTTTTAGTCGCTTGGTGGGCTTGCACGGCATGGATGACGTTCACTGCAAGCAACTGCCAGGTAAGCCTGGTGCCCGCTCAACGGAAGGGTGGACAAAATTTCCCCCATAGGCCACCGCCAATTACATCGCTTCCCAGTTGGCTGTCTGGGAAATCGGCTTCCCTGGTGGTTTCGATAACAATAATATCAAATGGCGCGCCTTCATTTGGATACTCTCGGAGCTGATGCTACTGGTTTCTGCCGCCATGAACTACTTCCCTCCTAAACTGTACTCCGGCGTCTTCAAGTTTTCAGTCGGGTTGCTTATGCTCGACTTTTTCTTGTGTCTCATCTGGCTTCCTATTGGTGTCTCAAAAACATACGGATTCCGATCAGCTTCGGACGTATTTACGTTGACTTGTATGTCAGGGTCAGTGAAACGCATTTCGCCACTAATCCACTTTTGACTAGACAATGGTACTGGAGCACCTGCCGGGTGGAACTGGCTCTTGTCCTTGTTTGTCCTTTATGTTTCTTTGATCCGTTGAGCGGACTAAGCGGGGTCGGTCGATAGGTTTTTTACTGCTGGAACCCTGACCGGGTTCGATGCATCTGGGCATATTGCTGAAGAGACAAGAAACGCCAGGTACCGTTGACGGCAGCCAACTACTTCCTCCTTGCTTATCTTCTCCAGCGTTATTGCAGCCAAAGGTATCCTAACGAGCGCCATCGCAACAGGGGTGTTTGGTTTCATTACCACCATCTTGTTCCTGTTCTGCACACCAGACCTCAACACAGTGTTCGCTCTTGACGCGCCACAGCCATTTGTTCAGATTTATGCCTTGGCCTTGGGCAAGAAAGCTAGTATCTTTATGACACTTCTGGCCGTACTTGGTCTTATAATGGTGTGAAAGCATTTCCTTTTCTGCTTCGCGTTTCTTCTGAGCCTTGTATTCCGTAGAACACAACCGTAGCAATTGTCGCTTCGTCGCGCTTGGTGTTTGCTGTTGCGCGCGATGGTGTGCTTCCTTTCTCGGGTTGGATTGGGCGAGTCGATGCACAAGGACAACCTCGCAACGCTGTGACAGTCATCCTCATCTTTGCCGCGATTATCCTATGCACGATCCTACCTAGCCAAGTCGCATTCACGTCGTTGGTGTCAGCCAGTGGCGTTCCGACAATCGCAGCATACGGACTTATCGCCCTGTTGCGACTTTTTATGACCCCAGACCGATTCCAGTCTTCCAGATTCAACCTAGGCAGATACGCGAAACCATTCTATGTTTGCGCAGCCGCTTTCAACGCTCTCATTTTTGCGGTATGTGTCTGAGCAGTTGTGACGATCACGCACGAACACTGAACTTGGATCAAAAGGTCGATATCTCACCGTTTTACTTCCCGGTCACCGCAGAAACATTCAACTTCGTAAGTACTGGTCCCACTGTGCACGGCATCGACTTGATGTGTTATTATGGAGGCTGTCGTTATTTTTGCAGCCATCTCTATCTTTGCCTTACTTAGTTGGTATTTCACACCTGAGGAAAAGTGGTTGAAGCGAGACCAAATTCTCAGGGCTTTGGAGACGGTAGATTGAGGGTGCTAAATGTTTACTCGAGGTTAGACGAGATGGGGTGGGGATGTCAAGAGATATCCTAGAGGGGTTCTAATCCCAGTTGACCTTGACACGCTCCTTCTATGTCCACGACCTAGAGGGCAATGATTAACTCTATTGTTTATCAGAGCGGCGAGGCAAACAAAAGTGACCAACCTCTTTTGGAGCAGCGACACTTAGAACCACCGGATGATTCTCCCCGACCAGTACCTCGTCCTGGGGAGGAATAAGGACGGAACATGTTCATAGGAAATGATTACTGCCACGAACCTCGATCCGGATGCCCATATTATGGAATACCTTGGGAAACTGTGGGGATGGGGGTACGTAAATGCCTGGAGAAATAAACGTGAGTATCAAAAGTGAGATAAGCACACAACGGATCTACCTGGCTCCACGGTAATTACCATTCCCGTCCTTAAGCTACACAATGGTCGTTCAAGGGGTAACTTTTTGATACGCCACTCAGATAAATTTGAACTTACCGGTCGCCGCGAGCAAGATGTGCCGACTCATGCAAATCTGTGTTTCATGTTGTAAGTCCCCGTCGACCCTTGGATGTTCCCCGCTCAGTAACACGAGCTTAAAAAGACCCACCTATTCCGATCGGATGACTCAAAAAATGTGGATACAATATCCTTTCTAAATCTCCCGGGTACAAGTTGAACCCGAGCTGGTTTAATTCGATCCGCAGAAGGTCGCACGACTTCTGGTGAAGTTGGTACAGACTGAGCCCGGCAGACTCTGTACACATGGAAATCAGGGATTTCTGAGCATTCAGAACAGCCGAATAGAGATCTTTTTGGGGGCCGCTGAATGCCCCAGAAGCGGGAAAGGTGCGTGCTGGATGATGAATCGTCAGAACAAGGTACAGATGTCCAAAGGACCTGGGTTCTGACTGATATCCGAGGCGTAACCACTGTGGTACCTTAGCATGCAGACAAGGGACGATCGAAAAGCGGGGTACTGACTTGTATTCGCATCCCGCATCCATCAAGATCATCTCGCCATCCCGAACCATTTGATTATTGGAGGTATAATGTATAATGAGTGCATTGGGACTAAAAGATGCGTTAAACCGATGTTCGTAAAGGGTCAGGTTTGAATAATACCCCGATGCGACGACAGGTACGTATGCTAATCGTTGTGATCCGGAGAGACAGCACAGGTATTCGAAATGAGCGGCGATGGCACTTTCGGAAATCCCGGGGCGGGTAAACCGCATTGTCTGAAACGGCAGGAAATATACGTCAGCGTCCGAAATTTTGGTATGGTGGGCTAGCTGACCTTGGCGAGGGAACGTCCGCTAATGTCGGCAGCGGTCCGCATGAGCTGTTGTTCTCGCTCGCTTTTGATAGCTCGCAATTTAGCAACATGCGGTGCCAAGTCGTGCCTTCGCGAAGCAGACAAAGAATCCACAACTGATTCATATTCTGATTTAGGCTGCACGGAAGGAGAAAGATAACGCAGCAGCGACTTGGTGGTCCGTGGAGACCGTTTCGATGAAGAGTTGGGTACGTCAATATAAACATTGGAGTACAGGCTAGCTAGTGCCTTCAATTGACTCGAGAAGCTTTGTATAGACCTAGCGTCGTCGGCTTTAAAAATGCTCAAAGCATCGTCGAAGCTTGTCCTAGATTCACGTTAACAGGGCTATTAGTAACTTGACTAGTAGCATTTGCTCATCGCGGTACCTGGCACCTTCCCACTTCTCTTTCAGAGAGTCCTTGCCATTAGAAAACAATGTCATTCGGTAGCCACGTGAAGTAGAGGTCTTCTCTGTTCGTCGGTTCAACGAGCGTCCTGTGGTGTTTTCCCAGCACACTCACCGAGGATGACAGCGGCGTCTGGTTCCTCAAAGCCCGTAAGATACCAAAAGTCGGACGCCTGACGGAACTTGTAACTGCACAGTGTTCAACGAGGTTGACAAAATGAGTCAAATTTAACCTACAATATGTCTTAAGAAGATATTGCAGGCCCAGAGGATGATAAACAATGATACATACTTCCACTCATGTACTTGATCGGTGCGGCGACGGAAACCACAATAGAATCGTTTGGAAGATTCTCTATCAACCGTCTACGTCGTCGCTCATACTCCTCGACGGGTATTCCGGGGGTCAGCTCATGGGGCCTCACTGGGTTTTGACGGGCTCAGCATTTTGCGACATGCGCGCGGGTAATAGGCTCACGGAGATGAGGATGCGACTGGAAGAGCGGTTGGCCGTAGTTTGAAGGTTTGAGCTCGCCGTCGAAGGAGGCCGCGGTAGCGAAAGCACGCAGACGGCGACGGGTGATGGCGGCACCCCCGACGGGTCGCTGCAGCGCATGCCAGCCTCGAGAGGACATTGACTTCATTGGTCGACCTTGCAATATTACTTAAATTTTTGATGCCAAGCGAAAAATAATTGTCGGCATTATCACGCGCCGCTCGCTTTTGGCACTGGCACGTCGAGCTCGTCGGAGCTGTGGACTAGATGGCCTCAGGCTCGTCGCCCCGCGGGGCCTCCCCACATACTGCGATATGTTATGGCTGGGAGAGGTACGGAAGACGCAGTGTCGACGTTGCATCGGCGATGTCTGCCCTTGCTTTCTTCGCCGCAAAGGAAACGACCAGGCTTGGGGTATTCTTCCTTTAACTTACTCTCGTGCCAGTCGTGACCGCTGACGCCGCTCTAGTTCTCTCTCGTTCGCAGCGTAGCCTCCAACACAGTCGTGGCTACGGCACTTGCTTTTGATGATACCATCCTTGGTCGAAACCAATTCACCGCTCCAGTCGTCGACGGCGCCATCACGAGTGTGATCGACTTTGCCGAAACACTGACGCTTGTACCGATATATCTTGGAGAATGCATTTCCTCCGCCTCCCTTCGCGCCGCGTATAGCTCCATCGATATCCTCTCCATTATATTCCCCGGGAGTAGCGAGGCATCCTTTTCACTAGGCCCGTTTATTGCTCTCGTGAAGAGGGAATGGGACAACCCTACTCCGAGTCACACTATACCAATCAAGAAATATGGCATTACTGACGTCGCTAGAGCTCTCATTGCCTGGGTTGCACTCCAGGGAGTTACCCAGGATCACCACGAATCAAGGTGGTCCCCTTACCTTTGCGAGGTCAAGGTACACAGTCCCACTGCTGGTCCTCAACTTAAACGCGTTCCGTCTCGCGTCCGTGTTACCTCGGATCTCATTCTCCCAGGACATCGTGGTCAACTTATATCCGCCGATATTGGTGAAGCACCAACAAATACCCATTCGAGACAACGATCTGCAAGCGTACTTTCCAGACTGTCTGCAACATCCGTATCGTTATTACGGTGGAAAGACGCGCGGCCGGAACAATGCCTCAAATCAACGGAAGAGGTGAAGATGAACTTGAGACGGTTTTCCAAAATGGTCCTTGCGGGGTATGGCGGAGCTAGCCTTTTGTTCTTCGGCGTCTCACCGTGGTTTGCTTCTCCATCCGTTGGTGCGAAGGCGCCTACGGCATCCAATGAGAAGGAGGCAGAGGAAGCGCAACTAGAGAAGGCCATTAACGATGCAGAAGCAGAAATGGAAGGCACGTCTGGGACTTCACTCCATTCATCGGAAGACAACGTAGAGTACTCGTGGTGGGATATCCTGCTGGGCAAGCACGACAAAGAAATTTTTGAACGATCCGTACGCATTGAACACCCAAGCACTCAAAATATGCAAACCCGTTTACGCGCCACTGCCGTGATCGGGATTGAACGGCAAATGCCTAGATTCTGGATCCTTACTGATCATGATCGCTGCCAAGTCGTTCTCGTCCTTCGAGGTGGGTTTGTCTTTCACGAGTCAGAAGATCAGAGTGCTTGACAGTATTGATGCCACGGAGATAGGGACTATGTCACTGAACGAGTTAGCAGTCGACTTGACATGCGAACCCGTAGAATTTGAGCCGGCATCCAGCGACTCAGCAGACGATTATGGCCCCGACATCAAAGTTCAATTTCCAGAGTCTAACTGGTGTAACGGTCATGGGCGCAGACAACCCCCGCTCCCGTCGTCCGCCCAACGTCCGCGATACCATGTGCACGGAGGTATGCTTCGCATGGCACGGGTGATGGGCGAGATTGGGAAGCCGGTCCATCTTGCGGTGATGGATGCGTTGAGCCGGAACCCAGGTTATGGTTCGTAGAGTTATAAATCCATCGGTGCTAGGTTCTTCCCATAATCCCGACCCTTTTCTTTGCCGCGGAGTAGAACTGATTCTCAGTGGACATTCCCTCGGAGCTGGAGTTGCTGCCCTGTTGGCTCTGGTGAGTAGTATAGATTACTAAGCACCCAATCACACACCCAACCTCTTTTGAAGATGTGGGCGGATTCAAACACGTGTCTTACTGTCACGTCAAGCGGACTTCCCGAGGATCGTCCGGTGTCTGTGTACTGTATAGCACCACCGTATGTTGGCGTTACCAGCGTTTTGCAGGCCATCTTACCTGTGACCGTCTAGGTGCTTTCTTGATGCAGACTTGAGCCGCCTGGCGTCCAAGTTAATTGTCTCTTTCGTCTATTCGGATGATGTTGTATCCCGATTGTCATTGGGCTCTGTACGCGATATCCGTAACGCAGCCTTGTGGCTTTGCGAGGCGAACGAGAACGGCGGGCGGGAAGGTTACTCTGTCGTAACGCATCGTACGAGACAGTGGAAGAGCGGAGAAGGCTCTTCTGAAGACATGCAATGGGTAAGTACCGCAGCCTTCTTTGGGGTTCTTGGCCCTTTTCTGTGCGTATCCCTTACCTGGACAGTTTTTGGCGACGAGGAAAACACTCGAAGCAAATATGCAGATGGCTGATTTATACCCGCCGGGTCGCGTCTTCTGGGCTCGTAGGGACGGGGATTTGCCCCCTTCACAGAGAACGTCACCTATGAGTAATGGGAAAGAAGCAAGCAAGATGAGACTGTTTGAGGTGCTGGATACTGAGAAAGTCTTCTCGCAGATCGTATTCTCCAAGAACATGCTCAGGTATGTGATCTCGACTGTCCGGTTGATTTCGTGACATCTCCGTTATCTCAGTGCCCACCTGCCCCATCGTTATGATCAAGTTCTGCATGAGCTGCTATGATTTGAACACTGCAATACTTGGACTGGAAAAGGGATGGATTACTTTAATAAGGCTCCAAGCCAGCGCCCTTCCTGAATACCTTGCCAGGAAGGTTTGCTCATATACATGATTGGTAGTAATCATTTGTATCCACTCGTTTGTTGTATTTGATATCTTGCTACGATGTATCCGAAGCTAGCCTTTCACACAGGATGCGTCAATCTTGCATTTGCGGCCACCTGCAGATTATTCGTTCACCGTCGTCCGCATTTTGGTGGTCGATACCGGCCCGGGATTCCGACGCCGATCCGGCATGAAGCTGAGTGTGGGACGATGAAGGGACGTAGTTTCTATTGGTCTTGTGGAATTTTCCAAGTCACAAGGGTTCATTCTGCGGGTCTTGTAAATGTTAGGTTCTTCAAGTAGATCTAGATTTAGAGATCACATCTTGCGTCATTGAAGTGTCGATCCAGAACCAGAGACTGAAAGTGCCAAGTGCCCGTCGCCCGACACGTCGCCACGGACAGCCGAGACGCACCGAAATGACGAGTTCGTGTCATAAAAAAGGTCAGCCACACTCAAAGCCAAACGACCCTAGGGATGAGCCGTATGGCATGATCCTTCATAACTACGGTACATGAGTGTAACCATGACACGCAAGGCAGTGATGACATGCGAATGAGAGCACACCCTTCCGCGCCGGGATGTGAATAAGCGTTGTGTCATGCGAAAAAAAAGAGTAGGCAGAGATGACCATGTGCAACGCTCAATCTTGATCTGTCTGGTCCCTTGGCCGATACTTGATACCTCGACTATCAAGTTCAGCTTCGACGTCTTCCGGGACCCGACCCTTGACTCGCACGGCGTACATGCCCCGAACGTACTTGGCTACGTAGAACATTTCAGTCATGACCGAACAAGTCCGAAGGATACTAATCTGACGCACACGTTCTCTGCCATCGTGCCACCCAACTGGATTCAGGGTCAACGGCGGCGATGATACCGTCAAAGTATGTGGTAGTGCAGACAGCTATGCGGTCGGGAGACCCTTTCATCTGGCCAAGAGGTGAGGCAGACGCAAAAATATCTATATGAACACGTACTTGCATGATCTCCTCGCAATTTGGGCAGCCATTCTTTCTGAAATCCGTGGGATGTTGGATTATGGAACACAAGAGACACGCCCTAAGCTGCTTTGATTTCGCCTGCGAGGGGATTGCGGCCATCGTGTCTGAAGCGTGACGTTCAAAGTTGGACAGAACTTTGCGTGATTACATAAGCCCAGTGTTCCTGCTGTACACTCTCACTACGATGGCCGCGCGCGTTGCTCTGTTGGCTCTGTTGCCAGTCTCGGGTATTCTCGCATTCTCGAACACCGTGCCTTTTGTCGCATGGTCAAGTTCCCATAGGTATGCACTCCCGTCACGACGTGTTTCCCGTTCAAAGTCCAAACCTTTGCCCGTTCTAGTTCGGACGTGCTCAAAAATCTCGTTCTTGGTACCCGTCCCAAACACGAGGTATTGCTGGAGAATATCATTTTGAGCGAGGACATCTGTTCGTATGACGCTGTTGTTGTGGTAGACCACCCGGGGGTAGGTCATCGTCTGGACATGCTTGCACGGTCGGAATAACGAGCTCGAACAGGCACATAGCTCCGATCTACGGGCCCTTCAGCCCTCATGTAGACTCGCAACTTTGATCAAAGACTCGCCGACTTCACGCCAGTTGCCCCACGTAGAACGCGGCCTAGGATCCTCTCCCGAGGTGGCTTCCCTCTTCGCCGCCAGATGTGGTTCGATTGCTATCGACGTCACTCCGAGCTCAGGGGAATGGGTCATGGATACAGACAAGAAACATGTTCTTTCCATCTCGCTGCCTCCCGTCGAAGGGTCTTCGAGGTATAGGAAGACCATCATGGCGGAGCATGGTTCGTACCGGGGCGCGATCTACCTTTTTATTTCTGATCTCGCCCACCCAGAGCAACTTCTTTCAAAGGAACTCGACCGACTCGCGGCCCTCACGTCGAACCATCTCGTCGTCTACGCCGGTTCGCACATCCCGTTGGAGCGTCGTCAACTTCCTTTGCTTTCTGCTTTTGACTCGCCACCCGACATGGCAGAAGATTCATCTACCGTGTCCGCCGTGCCGTCGCCCAAAGGGGGTATTCTTCATAATTACCAGCTCCTTACGCCAGCCCTCATCACTTCGCTTCTTGTCGCCTTCTTCATGTTGGTGCCAGTCGTTATGATTGGTATCAATGCGCTTGCTAGCATACAATCAACTGTACGGTCTGAGGTGCCAAAGGACTACAGCGCTCAGGAAAAGAAGACACAGTAGTACCCCAAGAATGATTATTATATTGGCTGCGAGTGACGATTACATCGGTGCGGACAACATATAAGAATGAATAGAAGATGCAGTGATATGACAGGTAGGGATACAACAGTGATGCAGGAATAAGGCCAATGAGTAAGCAATATTGAACGATGGGGCGTCTAAAGGTGAAGAAAAGCCGAGAACCCTTCAGTGGCTGTTTTCAGTTTCCTGCCTGAGCGCATCTTGCATCAATTCAAGCGCAGAAAAATGGAGTGGGAGGATAGGATATCCGAAGGGCCCCCGTAGGCTGGCAAGGACCGCAAGCTCGTGAAAGTTTCGCGTGATTTCTTGCTGGGTTATATCATCTGGGATAAGAAGCGAGGACTCTGGATATTTACAACTGTGGAGGAAGTGGATGTGAAGGGTCGAGCATGAAGGGCCGGCGCGCTTGAACGGGACGTAAAGGAGAACGGTCGAACGAATAGGAAGAATGGGACAAGCTGCTTCGGGACTCGCTGCACCTTCCTGGTCGGGTATAAAGGAGGAATCAGCCCAAGGATAGGCTGGCGGGGGGAACATGGGGATGCGAATGGCAGGGTAGATTGCGTAGGTTGTGGTGGTCGTCACATCCGTGTATAGTGATTTAGAGATTGAGTCCTTCCCTGAACCCCGACGTGATGGTGCTGGCCGTCCAGTCGTGGGTTGGCATAGTTGCGTGAGTGACCAAGAAATGCTTTGGTCAACGGAGAGGATAGTGACATGAAAAGGCGCGAGATTATGGCAAGGAGACGATATCGTTGACAGGTGATGAGCCCAAGCTAACAAACGACTCAAAACCAAACTTGGGATGCCAAGAGAAAGAAAAACGAACCGTCAAGTTCCACAGATGACATGAATCCGAGTTTAGATATGACAAGGCGCCACTCTATATTAGTTCTTCGGGCAGCCTGCAGCGCAAAGCCCCATATTTGTGGGATGGCTGATGTTTCTACTTCGTCTTGAGTTAACCAGCTCCCGAGGTCATAAGATTCACCGCGCTGGTCGACACAAGCAGCCAAGAGCCATTTTCCACACACAGAGAATTTATAGCCAACGTGAAGGAAGATATGGCGGTCTAGCACATCCAACGTGCGAGCCGGACCCGAACTGAAATGTACATCGGACTTAGGTGGTCGTGCAAGGGTAAATGCTGGCTCCTGAAAGAATCTTCGAGTTTCTTTTCCCGTGTCGAATATTCTGCGTGACATAGCACGGTCGACCGGCTGAGGGACACGATGATACACGGAGAAGCAGATCCTTTCGAAATCAGTGGTGCCAGGGTCGTGCGACATGATGTGATGTTCTGGAATGAGGTGGAAGACGATTGGTTGATCAGAGTACACTTTTTGCATTCTCTTCATCGCTGAAGCAATTTGTCGGAGTAGAGGTGACGCAAGGGTCAACGCCGAGTCGGGAATTGCAATGTAGAAAACAAGACTAGCGAGTCCGGATGATAAGCTGGTAACGAATGAGGCTAGTGTACGGCGGTCAATAAAGTAAAATATTCATGCAAAACATCTGTGCTGCATACCTAGATATTTGCGGAGGGAGTCCAGTCGCAGAGCAACAATACCATCTACGGTACAGAGGGAATGGGTGCCAGGAACGTGGACACCAAGCTGGCGCGACTGAGAACAGGTTCAGCAGCGACGGAAAATCGTCAGAGGGAACGTACGCCATATGTTGTGGATAACTTCCTCAGCCAAGTTTCTGCTAACATTTGCTTGTCTAAGGTATTGTCCTCGAAAAAGAGAAAGGCAGTGAGGTCTTTTTTTCCAGCTTGTGGCGTCAACCCAAGCTTTTCCCAGAAGCGCAAGGATGCAGGTAACACTTGGATAATAGAGTCAGCCTTACCAACAGAGATCATTGGTGTATCCATGCGCTGAAGGAGCGTCTGGTCCGAGATTGCCGCAGCTTGTTGGTCCACAGAGGTCAGCACCAAGTTTATGTGACAATAAATGCTCTTACTTACTGTGTTGCAAGAGGGCCCGTAATTCAACTGGACCATTGAGCGCAGCAAAATCACGCATGATGCCAGCTAAGACTGACACATCAACAGGCCACACATCTGGCTGCTTGTGCGGTAAACAGTGCACATTGGTGGCGCGCCACGCATCAGCAAATACACTATTTTCAACGACCTCCCTAGCGATCATGCTTCCCGCTGCTTCAAGAGACTTTGACCTTTCTGAAGTAGCGCCAAGCACAGCGGCAGGCGACACAGGAGTAGGCACCGATGTTGGAACAGGTGCCGGGATGGTCATTGGTGCTATCGCTGCATCGGGCGGTCGTAAGGGTCTACTGAGAGGAAGGAGATAAGGATGAGAAAAATGCACGTGCAGCAACGTTGGTCCCAGCGGCAGATATGTGGGGGGAGGTGTAGTAGTTCGAGAAGGGGCAGCAGGTTCTGCGCCATCAATATCCTCATCGTCTGATGTTATATCAGAGACATCGTCAGCGTCCTCTGACATGGAGTGTTCCTGATCAAGGTTATGTTGTAACCAGCTAGGGCGCCATCTCGTACTACGGGACCCTTGTTCGAAGTTCTTGCGTTTGACCCCAATCAGCTTCTTCACAACGCCAATACGGGGGTCAGTCGCGGCTTTGTATTGGTGCACCCAATAGTCGTTCGGGCTAGATGACGAGAGGCTAGGTATCGGTTGTGTCCGGTCCTCTTCATCCGGTGGGCTAGGGAGGGCAAATTTACCCATGTGATATTTGGAATCAGATAGTATATGACTCTGAGAGAATGGAAGTGGATCAAAAAAGTTGGAGAGAATCGTGGATCCCTGCTTGTGCTCAAGGACCAACTTAACTTGAGGTGTCGTCGGTTCCGAATTTGGGGTAGGCCCTGGAGACGGCAATGGAACATCTGTACCAGCCAGAACTACATCCTGTATATGATACAGTTCGGAAAGCCGAGGTGTGAAAGGGTCCGCAGTGACACCAGCAGTAAATGGCGATGATTGTTGTTGGCCGGGAGTAAAGGCTGTGGTTACCGAGAACGTCCCATCTCCAAGGATCGAAGGTGAGAACCCCGTCGATGCAGAACCTGCGAATGGAAGGTTAGATGTCTCATCAAGTAAATGTGTAACAGGCCGAGTAGCTCGAGCAACTCCAGATGGTCGATCAAAGAAGTCAAAGTCATCTTCGGTAAAGGTGAACCCATCCTCGAAATCCATGCTCGTGTTCCCTGTATTCGCTGTTCCACCACCGCCTCCGCTTCCAAGATTGTCATTCATGTCAAAGCTTAGGTCGTAGGCCTCGGTAAGGCGCATAAACTCATTGGAAGGTTGCGTCCAGGTGTTATCAATGGACCCAAATGGATCAAAGGAGGTATCGAGAGGCGGGGAAGCAGATACCGCCTGCGGCACCGAGGGGGGTTCCGGAGCAGCGACCGATTCCACGCTAGAGGCGACGGGTTGTATGGTCGCCTTGCCGATGGTGGAAGGGGGAGACGGGTAGGGTGGGGGAAGACTAGTATCCGGAGCGACTACAGCTGATGCCTGAACAGAATCTGTCTGTATCTGACTGCCACCCACATGACTATCGTCGGCGGGGGAGGGAGCCACGGAAGAGTTACGAGTTATTGTAACAGAAGCTGAAGTTGAAACACTGTTGCTCATAGAGGGTGTCATCATAGTACGAGGAGAAGCAGATGAATGAATATTCTCGCGCTCCCTTCGAATGCGCTCGCGTTCTCTTTCGCGTTCTTTTGCGACGGATTCAACGTACAGTCCTATTTCTGTGGCCACACTCTCGACTTTCGATGATTTTGAAAGAGTCAGGCAACGGAACGCGCAAACAGACTCCGATGTAGGTGACGCACACAGACGCCGTGACAGAAGACGGCCATCGGGCATTGTGGAAGGAGGGACGGCCAAAGAATTGCTCTCTCCAGAGGAAGACAGGGCGAGTGCGACAGAGGGTGGCGCAGGTGGAGGTGGCGAGGGTTGAAGCTGAGGTGGCAAATCTGGTACGTAGGAAAGGGGTCGCCGAGCATGACCAGTCTGAGAAGGTCCCGTAAAAGCAAGACAGAGTCGAAATGGCCAGATGATGGCTATACCCTTGTCTTCGCCCTGCTTATTCTGCACCGCTATCCAAGCGATAACATAGGCTGGGCCTGTCCGTTTAGGGGTACCTGAGCGGAAAGCGTTCTGTCTCTCGGAATGGGACGCCGGGAAGGACGACTTCCATTCACCCGCACCAAGTCCAGAAAGTGATTGTTCAAATTGGGAGGTGATACCCGAAGTAGGACCATTGTACGCTGATAAGTAGTACGAAGGAACTCCGAGAGGTAGGAGTGTTATTGGTGTGCCGGCAGTTAATGGTTGACTGCAATCAAGGGGAAGAAGGTTGGTTGTCCGCAAATGAGAGTATACCTCTAATCTTGATGCGCTCAGATGCACCTCGAGCTGACAACGTATAAGTGGCCTATGGCAGTAAGCGCTGGGAGGTATCTGGAGAAGGTCGAAACTATACCTGAGCCTCGCCCCATTCAGCCAATCAGTTGCCCACTCATTCGAGATGGGGGAAGACATGAGTAAAAATCCATCCATGTAACGGTAGGCAGAACGTCCGCCGATTGCATCCACGGAGAATTTGGCAATGTCATCAATAACTCGGTTACGAAGGGCAGCTATGAAGCGAGGGTAAATTACGCGGAGAGGTTTGTGCGGTAGAAGGTTGGTTGCCGAAAAGTCCGAATCACTGGTCGGGGTTGGCCTTTGGCGATAACAGAAGGAAGGCGACAGTGAACCTGGAGACTCCAACGAACAAGGATATAGCTCTTGAGGGTCGAAGAATGAGATATCCGAAACTAGGCACACTGTGAGTTATGGGGGTACGGGACAGCACCACACCAAGCTAGGAGATCGGGGGTGCACTTACCGACAAGACCATCCAGAGACAGAGTTCTCAGTGTTGAAAGACAGGCGGCAGAGTGATCAGCGGACGTGAACATGAAAGCATGGAGCACGGAAGAGCTGCCGTCGATATGAATATGGGGCAGTATCGACTCTAGGAGAGAAAGGGATTCGTTGCGCGACACGAGCTGTCGGCGACCGAGTTCGAGGAGGTCATACGGAGAGCGATCGGCAGCGGGGACAAAAGTGACGTGAGCTATGCGAGGACGGGGGGGCAAGGAAATGATGGAGGACAGCAGCTCGTCCGAGAGAGTCACGGCGGGGGAGACGTGAGCGGATGGGTGTGCAGCGTGACCGTCGTGTTTCTGGGCCATGCGGGGAGTAAGAAAGGACAGTGGCCGCGGTGACGGTTGTGCCAAAGACGGTCGGTGGGGCAGTCCGAGTGCGCTCGCTGGGTGCTTTCACGAGCCCATCGTCGCCGACGCCGTCGCCGCACGAGTGTATTTACTCTTTATTTACGGGATTACCCCACAATAGGCATATCTGATTACATAATATATATGCTAACCGAGGGGGGCAATGCACCACGCTGGAACTTCATTTCAGCCCTGTCTTTGTGATCCTCGTCCAAAAAATATGCAGCCCACGTCTCGCCCCCCCTCCACTTCGGCCCGTCCCTCTCCCCACCGCAGAGCTCACCTACATCAGGTCAACACCCAGACAAAAGTCCTCGACACCGTCCATGGCCGCATCCTCTGCATTGCAGACATCCGTGGCCGTCTTTCCGCCCTCAACGATCTTGCGCGCGAAGCCAACGCCAAAGCAGTCATTCACACCGGTGATTTCGGTTTCTTTGGTCAGTAATTCCCATTTCCTTATTCTCCCTCGATTTTCTCTCTCTTTGACGCGTCCGCACCTCAGAGAGCAACAGTCTGGAGCGAATCAATGACCGAACCCTCCGGCACCTAACGATGTATTCCCCTCTCATCGCCGCCGCTCAGCGCAACCATCTCCTGTCGCCAGACAATACCCCAGCCACCATTCGTTCCACCGTGGACATATCTCTCATATCCGAGTTTCCTCTCCTTCTCTCAGGCCAGGTCAAACTGCAAGTCCCCGTATTTACCGTTTGGGGTGCCTGCGAAGACGTGGTTATTCTAGAAAAATTTCGCTCCGGTTCCTACGCCATCGATAACTTACACGTGTTAGATGAAGCCACGACGCGTTGCCTCGACGTGGGTGGTGTTAAACTTCGCCTTCTTGGGTTAGGGGGGGCTCTTGTGCCGCACAAAATGTTTGATAATGGCGACGGAAACGCTACCATCGCTGGCGGCCAGGGCACTATGTGGACTACAGCTCTTCAGATCGGTGAGCTTGTCGACACCGCACAACGGGTGTTTGACCCTTCAGAGACGCGCCTTCTTGTCACACATGCAAGCCCAGGACGGGAAGGAATCATTGCCCAACTTGCCCTCGTTCTCAAAGCCGATCTCACCATCTCTGCGGGTCTCCACTTCCGATATGCCACCTCCTATAACGAATTCAGCGTGCAAGGTGACTTCGAGGGGTTCCGCCGCAAGTTGGTTGTGGGAAAGGAAGGCTTCGACAAAGTTTGGGACAGTGTAAAGACCCAGGTTGACACCGTCATTGATGAGCACCAGCGGATCCTCCTTGACAAGGCTTTATCCGTCATCGAACGCATTCCTCAGTCTCAAGGGCAAACTGGTGCGCCACCTACAGCTACTGGCGAGGAACCTGCATGGAAAAACTGTTGGAACTGGAATCTGTGTGATGCCGCTTTCGGATCCCTCGTCCTGGACGTCAAGGAAGGTAGGATTAGTGAAGAGCTCAAGAGTCAAGGTAAGCACCCTAGTGGAACAAGCCACTCGTGCTGACATCTGTAGGATTTAACTACGCATATCGTCGCACCGCTACTCCCGGCACCGTCGCACAAACTCCCAACTCGACGAGCTCTTCACTTCCAAATGCCGCTACCAATCCGCCCACAAAGGGCTCAACACCAATCCCAACAGAAAAGCCTGCCTCACCCATGCCTGAAGTTAAATCACCACTCGCTGCAGTATCTCCCATCGTCTCGGAAACACCAAAGGAGGGCTCCTCGAGCCTTTCTCCGGCCAAGGCAAACGGTACACCGACGGGATCTTTTGACCGAGTGGAGAGGGAAAGGCAGAAGAGGAGGGAAAAGAAGGAGAAGAAGGAACGTGTGGACCGTGAGGCTAAGGACAAGGATTCTACAGAGGAGGCTAGCGCGTCTCCTGTGGATCCACCTGCCATTCAGCCAAAATCCGGAAAAGAGACCCCAGTTCCTGATGATGTGGTCAATGGGCCTATGTCTGACGCTTTGGAAGTTGGTCTTAAATCACCAACAACAGACAGTGCTGGAACACGCACCCCAACATCAAGACGCACTTATAAACAATCCTGGACTCTGTTTGTCCGCCTCCAACTGCCTGCGAACGAGACAGAGCTGCGCGGCTTTTTTGGTGGTGAACAATCAGGCGTACGTGCAATGCTCGATTGGCACTCTGTCGCTGACAGCGGGTGCTAGATCGCTCGTGTATCATACCCGAACACTCAACAAGGTCGGAGCCAGAAAATAGCGTATGTCGAGTTCAGCGATGAAGAAACTATGAAAGGCGGACTCGACAAGAACAACGAAGTAGCTGACTGACTGTAATCCCGGCACACGGAGCTCTGACGTCTGTTTTGTAGAAAATCAATGACTCCCCGGTTGAAGTCAAAATTGCGACAGACAAGGAAGACCGAGGTGGAGCACGAGGTGGCCCGAGAGGTCGCGGTGGTCGCGGTGGTTTCGCCGCGCGGGGATTTGCAGCCGCTGGTCTTACTAACAAGGGACGTGGCACTAACGGTGAAGCCCGCGGATCCGGTGAAAACGGAAAGACTGGGGATGCAACTGCATGAAACGGGTTACCGTTGAAGCGGGGAATTGTGGGCGCAACTACAGACTTGGTGCTTCACGCCTTTTCATGACTTTGCTACTTCCATCTGGCTGCTTTTCTAGGCTATTCTTCCATGCCTTATGTTTTAGTTCTTTAAATTGTGGAGTTATGTGTGCTTTCAGTTCATATCTTCATCTCGGGATGCTATCCAATGCAGCCCGGGTAATGCATGCGCATTCCTATGGATTCATGCAAGTCATGATTCTAGCATACTGTTGAAGCAGAATATCCAATACCAATCATGCGCGGTTAATCATTGTTTGTCTGTTTCATATGTATGTTGAGCAGGGTCGACGACCCAGGACTTACGAGCTCAGCAATGCCTGTCTAGTACTCCAGATCCTACTGGATGAGCCACTTTCAATAGGGAGCAATGACATCATTGTGACGGATTGAGTGGAAGACTCTCTCGTAAGTTCGTAACCCGCGGGCTTTGGAGCATAGGTCGCATGTGGGCCGTATGTGTTTTGTTGGGTACTGGTTTATATTAACAGACTTGAGTAAGGCTCTGAAAGTGTCCTACACGTATTTTGAGTGCACGAACTTATCCGGGTGAGCTCGTCAGTTGGCGAAGTGACTAAGCTTTCACGATAATTGGATGGTCGCGGTTTCCCGGTAAGATCCGGCCATAGTAGGAGTCATGTGATTGTTGTCCCCTGTACGTCGCACTTGCACTTGAAGTTGTCACAACTTCTGCTGCTCCGAAATGTTTCTCATGCTTCGCGTTGCTGCTCGTTCTACACAGGGTCTGAGGCGACCCGTGTCATTGCCCACAACCTCCCAGTTCCGAGTTCCTGCGTCGAACCTTTCATCGTTTTCTAGGAGCTTTGCAGCTTCGTGTGTACGCCATGCTGAGGGCCTCCCTCCAAATTCACTGGATACGTTTACGGAGGAAGAGGAGATGCTCAGAGAGTCTGGTATTCGCTACGCCCTCATATCCAACTAGAGTCTCACAACACGTCTAGTGAAACGGTTTGCCCACCAAGTCGTCGGGCCTAAAGTCCGTGAAATGGATGAGAAAGAGTGCATGGATCCAGAAATCATTAAAGGGCTTTTCGAGCAAGGGGTTTGTCCTCTTATTGCTGGACCCAGGTTCACCTGCTGACCAAACAGCTCATGGGCATCGAAACGAGTGCTGAGTATGGCGGGGCTGAGTCTTCGTTCACATCAGCTATAATCGTGATCGAAGAGCTTGCCAAAGTTGACCCCTCGGTATCGGTCATGTGCGATGTTCACAATACCTTGGTGAATACTATCGTACGGAAGTATGGCACAGAAGAACAGCAGGATAAATGGCTTCCGCAACTCTCCCAGTCCAAGGTAAGTGCTGTTTGATTCGCGATAATATCCGTGACTAAAGGTACTTTAGCTCGGCTCTTTCTGTTTGTCCGAACCAACGTCCGGCTCGGATGCATTCGCGCTGCAGACTCGCGCGACGAAGGACGGTGACGACTGGCTCATCAACGGTTCCAAGATGTGGATCACAAACTCCTTTGAGGGCGAAATTTTCCTTATATTTGCCAACGTAAGATTATAAGCGACTTCTGTCGTGTGGTATGACGAGTACTCTCCAGGTTGATCCGAGCAAAGGTTACAAAGGCATAACTTGTTTCATCGCAACCAAAGACATGGGCATAAAAATAGCGAAGAAAGAAGAGAAACTTGGTATTCGTGCTTCCTCAACGTGTGCACTCAACTTTGACGACCTGCGCATACCTGCGGAGAACATCATAGGCGGAGAAGGCAAAGGCTACAAAATTGCGATTGAAATTCTGAACGAGGGTACGTTTTCACCTGCCATATCCATCTGATATTGTCCTACTGCTAGATCCACAGGTCGGATAGGTATTGCTGCTCAAATGCTCGGACTTGCTCAAGGCGCTTTCGACAAAGTTGTTCCCTATACGTACCAACGCGTTCAGTTCGGTCAGCCCATAGGTACCTTTCAGGGTATGGCATTCCAGATTGCCCAAGCCGCCATAGAGATAGAATCGGCTCGTCTATTGACTTACAATGCTGCCCGACGGAAAGAGGAAGGCAAGGCATTCACGAAGGAGGCGGCGATGGCCAAATACTGGGCAAGCGTTGTTGCTCAGCGAGTCTCTGGTCAGGCGATTGAGTGGGCGGGAGGGGTTGGGTTTACCCGAGAGACAGGAATCGAAAAGTTTTGGAGAGATTCCAAAATAGTGAGTGAATCTACTTGATGTGCAACCGAGTGCACTCGATGGAACTATTTGATATCATAGGGAGCGATCTATGAAGGGACATCAAATATCCAACTTCAAACTATTGCCAAGTTCATCCAGAAGCAGTATTCTTAATTGTGGTTGTGACTTGCTGTCAATTTTATGTTTTTTGCATGAAGAGCAGGATACCCTCGAAAACAGCCCAGCCAATGGCAGAGCTTAGAATCTTGCGAGACATCCGAAGAGATGCACCGTCAAAAAAGCCTGCAAAGCCTCGTTGCTATATGGCAAATAGAATGTGTTTACAGCGAATTTTTCAGGAGAGAGGACACACCTGCCATATTCGGCTGACAGTTGATGTCAGGCCATGGTATTGGTGCTCAGAGCGGACCTGCATTTTAGTCTGAGAAGTATTTAGCATCCGTGCGTACTCGGCACCGTACGAGTACCTTGACTACATCAAAAGGGTGCGTAGCCATCGTTGCAATGCCACCTGCTGCCGCTGCCGAAAAGCCATGTATACTTGCAGCATATGCGCTCGGTAAGAAGTAAGCTATAAGAACGGGCCTTACAGAAGTCCTAGGTTAGATAAGCGACATGGGCTTACTGGATTCTCGTTTGATGGCCTCATAGAGCAGGACGAACAATCCTGCGTATGGCGCGTCTCGAAGAGAAGATGCGGTAAATCCGCGCATCAACTCTGATGGCCCAGTACGAGTGATAGATAAAAGAGAGCTGCTTAAACTTCGGTACGCGAAATGTTCGCTCTGCAAACACAATCAGTAGCGAGCACACCAGTAGAAGTGCAACATACTTCAAACCGTGCTTTAAGGACCGAGAATGGGTTCATTAAGAAGCCCACTCCGATTCTTGTAGTCGCGCCAGCGAGTAGATTACCCTGGTTGGTGAGCTTTGGCAGGACACTCTTGGAGTCTCCTTGCTTCCCGACTGTTGGGAGGGAAAAGTGTGGCGATTTCGCCAGTACTGAACGTAGGTGTGTTAGGCTAGTAAAGTAAAGCGCGACGCCTGGAATGTTTCTTTCCAGAGGTCAGCCATAGCAGACCAGACCATGCACTCGTTAACCTACCGAACGAGTGAAGCGTTCGTGCCTCGCCACAATCCCACAATCCCATCTCTCTTGATAATATCTTTTGCGGTGTACCAGATGAGGACGGTATTCCTTTTGTAAGAAAATAATTAGAGCTAGGAGCAACTACGAAATCCTCGAAATTCCCTCACCTGGAACCAGCTGCGGAATCGCCTTGCTGAACTCGTGTTTTCAATAAGTCCACTGCGTGTGGTTAGCAAATTTTTAGGGCAGGTCAGTTGGGGAATTTCCGCTCACGAGGCTGTAGCAATATTGCTGATGCGAACCCAGACAGTGCACCTGACAGTACCGGGGGTAAACTTCAGGCTGTACTTCTCAACTATTATTGAACCTTACCGGAGAGCAGTTGTTGGCTGACAACAGCATTGATCATCAAATCAAAGACACTTGGTGCGATCGGGTAGTGAGGTTTGCGAGGGTGTAGTAGCCGGACTGGCACAGCATCACAAAAGTGGTGAAAATGTGAAATTGCCAGCTCGGATCAGGAAATTTAAAAATGTCTTATTTGGGCTTAAACACTGCTTATTTAGACTTATTGGCACCTTAGACACAGCCTTTGAAATATGCTTAAGTAGGTATTGTAAAAATATTTAATACATATCTAAAACAGCTATTTAAGTAATTGTACATGACAAATCTGATAATAATTCCAACATATTATTTTATAGTTGGTCTCAGATGCTTAGCTGAACCGACTATATGGCCATTTTTACAAGGCATTCATGAAACATATGTCGAAAATCCTTTGTGTGTCCTATACATAGTGACAAACAAGCCTTGACAGAACTGGATGCACTTGTTTGGCCTGTCATTGGCCAGCTATTGTGAGTGGTACATTGGGTTGACAAAGAATGTCTGAGTGAGGTAATGAGAGTGGGAGGTGATTGGTGTGTGGTTTTAGCACCACAGTCCACTTCTCACTTGGGGTGCAGCAATGAAGGGATGGTGCACAGTGTGAGACTCACTGTGATAGCAGAGTTTTGTCTTGGTAGAGTATCAGTACCTTGTTAAGGTACTGTGGTTGTGATAAGATAGGGTTTTGTGTGGGGTGATGACCTCAGTAAGGTCAGAAAGGAAATGAAACCAGGAATGAATTCCGTTACAACATTGAGTACGTTACATACTGTTTATATACTATAGATAAAGTGGAGATAGAACTCTAAACATGAGTCTGGTTGACTCATATTGACTCATGATGACTTGTATCCTGTCATGTGATCAGGCTAGGAGTCACTCTGACTTGGTATGACTCGGAATGACTCAGTTCTGAGTTAGTGTGAGTCAGTAGGAGTCATTGTTGTAGAATGTTTCATATGCCATCATGCATTGCCTCATGACTCATGCTGAGTCATAGTGAGTCATGGTGACTCAGTCTCTGATAACTGGTGAAACCTTTTTCCCAGTTTCTGGAGACTTAGTGTAATTCCTAATGATTAGTGCACTTCATTAGTACAATTAGCCCCTGAAGCGATCTTTTCCAATGCTTCTGAGTGTTCCAAGCTTCCTGAGTTTCCAGTTCCGAGTTCCAAGCTTCCTGACCACTTCTGATCACTTCTGAGTGACTTTTTACTTGGTAACATCGGAACTTCAGAAACTCATTTTGGAACTTCGGGAATGTGTCCAGAACCTCCAGAACTCATCGGAACTTATGTTATCAATCCTTATGTAGGGTTTCAACAGGTATAACAACGTGTTCATAGAACCAAAAGACACCTGGAAGGCAGCATTCATCACTCCACTTAGACTATTCGAACTGTTGGTGATGTTCTTTGGAATGAGCAATTCCCCCCCAACATTTCAGGCCATGATGAATGACATCTTCAGAGATATGATCGCAGAAGGATGGTTGGAGATCTACGTGGACGATCTGATCATACACACGGATGATGACTCAGAAGAACACCATCGAAGGACAATCCGAGTTCTTCAGAGAATGAGGGATCATAAACTCTTTCTCAAGCTTTCCAAGTGCTTGTTCAACGTCACAGAGGTAGAATACCTAGGGTTGATTGTACAACTGGGACAAATCACCCTTGACCCAGTCAAGCTCGAAGCCATTCATAAATAGACTCCCCCAACTACAGTTAAAGCAGTCCAATCGTTCATTGGGTTCTGCAACTTCTATAGGAAGTTTATACTGAACTTTTCAGGGATCAGCTGCCCCCTTCACGATTTAACCAAGAAGATGACCATTTGGAATTGGACCCCTGAATGCTAAACAGCTTTTGAAACCTTACAACAAGCATTCCT
>JBBPLU010000096.1:0-56949 GCA_038089935.1 Boletellus emodensis | reverse complement strand
TCAGTTGGGTTTTGTCCTCTCCTCTTTTTTTTTTTTTTTGCTAGCATAATAGGATTCATCGTCCACTGCACGCTCGTGGGCCTGACGTTGTTCAAGTGCCCTGTCGCTTCCAGAGCAGGGTAGGGCACGACATCCCTCGTCGTTTGCGACGCCGGCGCAGTGTATACCGTAAAATTCTGAGCAAACGTCACTGCCAATGGTCAGATTACTCGACTCGCAGCTGATTTTAACAATTAAGCCATCCTCGTCGGGATGTTGCTTTTGTTTGGCCTGCAGAGGGAGCAAGATTTTTTTTCCGGGCGAGTGAGGTGTCGCCGCATTCTTGTTTGTGCCCTTCATTGCCGGTTGCTGATGTTTAACCTTTTTCGTTCTTTTCTCGGCGCTCGGTTGGGCCACAGCTTGCGGCAGTGTCGTGGTGTGACCATATCTAGCTTCGTGAACTCGCTCACTCACATGCGATCGTCGCCTCTAGGGGTATTGCTTGGTGGTGAGCGTGGAGCGCCTCGCAAGAGGCAAAGCAGACGCGTCAGAGCCAGTCTTGACGAGCGACCTTGGCACGGATACGACGGATCCGGAATCCGGTGATTGATGCGCCCATGCCAGCGACTGGCCAGGGCGATCGAGCGAACGGCCGTTGTCCGCCCCCATCGGGCAGATGCCGGGTGTTCGCGAAGTTGAAGCTAGGGCCCGCGCTGCCAAAGTGTTTCACATTGCGCCGCTTCTTTGGCGGCACCGCCCTGATTTCAGCGCACAGTGCGCCACAGGACTTTGTCAGCGGGGTGGTCGACCTGGTTTTTGTCCGCATGGGACGAGTGGTGTGCCCCTGTGATGTGATCCGATCCCAAATAACGACCTGGTATCTGAGACAACGGGTGGTGGTAAATGTGATTGATGGTCGGAGTCAATGAAACAAAGTTCCACTCTTTTGGGCGAGGCCGCTACAGCCCGAAATGACTGGACGTGTACAAGCAGTGAGTTCCAAGCAGAGCGCGGGGTGTCCTCGGGGAGATTGCTCGGACTGCAAGTTTGATTGGTGCCGTAAGGAGCTGTGGGTGGTCGCAAATCAGGGAGATAACGTACTGGCTTGCTGGTCGGACGCAGCGTCTTTCACTAGTGTTGACCCCAGGCCCATCAGACGCTTCCAAAAGGGATGCTGTCCGCACCACCGACCGGCAACGTCGGACCGTGCTCCCGATGAGTGGCTTCAGAGTCTGATGGGCGGATGGCCAGGCGTGACGGCGAGCTGTTTGACGACCCGAGGACAGCTTTGCCGCGTCCAGTCGGGCTCGGAATGAGGCTTGGCCGAGGGCTGTTCGCACGATCACGTTGGTCGAGATGCGCACCTCCTTGCGGCCAGGTGGCTTCGAGTCGTTCCCTCCCCCTCGTCTGCCCGCAATGTCGCGTTCACCAGCGCCGCAGTCTTCCAACTCTCTCCTTCTTCGTCGCCAGCTCACAGAGCTCACCAAACGCCCCGTCGAGGGCTTCTCCGCAGGTACGGGCACCCTTCCTCCATGGTGTTGATCTCCAACGGATTCCTGACAGAATTGTGGGAAAAGGACTCGTCGACGATAACAATCTGTATGAGTGGGAAGTCATCATCATCGGGTCAGCCGTTCTCGTGTCCTCGCCGCCCCATCCTGCCTTGCTGATCTCCTCCAAGGGCGGCCGACACTCTCTAGTGAACATCCCTCCTCTCACCAATCATCTCCTCTTGCTCACCCTCTCCATCCCCTAGCGAGGGCGGTTTCTTCAAGGCCCGATTGACTTTTCCCCCCGAGTATCCTCTCTTGCCACCCAAGATGAGGTTCATCACCCCGATGTGGCATCCCAACAGTTGAGTCCGCCTTGACCCGGGCCGCGATCCCATGCTGAGATGCCACCCAGTTTACCCTGACGGCGTCGTCTGCATTTCGATCCTGGTGAGCGGCGTCTAAACTCATTCATGCGACGCTCATCGAGTCTGGCCAGCATGCACCTGGCGACGACCAGTATGGTTACGAGGACGCGGGCGAACGATGGATGCCCGTCCATACTGTCGAGACCATTGTGCGAGCGTTGTCCCATCCTCCGAATGCCGAGTTGATCGCCGTGTGCTCTAGCTCGTCAGTGTCATTTCTCTGTTGTCTTCGGACACGCCGAACACGGACAGTCCTGCCAACGTGGATGCAGCGAAAGAAGTCCGCACGGATCTGGCTGGTGTGTTTTGCCATCATACCTGGGGATCACCACAGCTCACAGACAGAGACAGCTTACAAGAAGAAGGTGCGGCGACTGGTGCGACGTTCCGCAGAGGAAGGTCTGTAGTTGTGTGCTCGAGTGCTGTAGCAGTAGCAGTTGTATATCTCCCCATTCAACGGTCGCAGTACTTGTGTATCTCCATCAAGACTATTTCACGTGACCTGGCCCGTGACTGATCCAGGGTTCGACACCGTGCCTCACCTCTTTCTCCACCATCCACCTCGCCTCGAGCGCACGTCCCCGCCAGTCCAAGCACTTTGAACACGATGTCTGAACAAGCTGGCGAGGCAAGTCCACCCAAGGTTCTTCGTAGATCTGACCATAACCAACTCAAACGCAAACTGGCGCGTATGTCCAACGTTCATCCACACTCCCGTCCGTGACCCCACAGGCCGTGCCCGCAGCACAAAAGGGCAGCTGGACTTCTTTTCTCAAATCGTCCGTCACACTTTCCGTTCGAGTAGTCTCCCCTGCTGAACGATCCGTCTCCCAGCCTCGCTGGATTCACAGGGGACCTGTCGTCCATGACTGCCCCGCCCTTCATCTTGTCACCCACGTCGCTCACCGAATTCCCTGGTCTGTCTCCCTGGGTGGAATCGTGGAGATCGATTCACTCATTCGCTTGTAGCCTATTGGTGTGAACGCCCAGAGCTGTTTGCGCAGATCGCAGATGGCAAGACGGAGGAAGCCCGTGCGTTGGCCGTGCTGCGGTGGTTCATTGTATTCATCCCTCCTCGTCTTCTCCCCTCCTTGGCGTGTAACCCGATCTTTTTTTTAGAGCACCCTCAAGGGTCAGTATACCTCGCGGAATGAATCGATGGGATCCGAGAAGAAGTAGGTTGTCGTTCAGTTGCGTTTCAATCAGCTCTCATCGCGATTCAGGCCGTTGAACCCCGTTCTTGGAGAGTGAGTGTGCTACAAGGTTTGGGGAGCGTCGACTGACGATCGCAGGTTGTTCTATGGCTACTGGCCAGAGACGGGGGGACGTGGCGGCAAGACTACTCTGGTAGTCGAACAAGTCTCTCACCATCCTCCCATTACCGCCTATCACATTGCGAACAAGGCAAAGGGGGTTGTGCTGAATGGTCACAATGCCCAAAAGACAAGTTTCAGTGGTTCGTAGTTCTCTTTCTCTTCTCGTGTGCACCCGCCTGACATGTGCGCGCAGGTGGTAGCATCACCGTCAAGCAAGTCGGTCATGCTGTCCTGACGGTTACACTGCCATCTGGTGATAAGGAAGAATACTTGATCACTCTTCCACGTCTTCGCATCGAGGGTGTTTGGTACGGCTCCCCATATATCGAACTCGTAGAGTCGAGTCACATTCTGGGATCCAATGGGTGGCAGTCCGTGGTACGACCGCGATCCGCATCAAGCATTGGTACATGCTCATGATAACATGCTAGATCGAGTACAAGGGCAAGGGATACTTTTCTGGAACCCCCCACTCGTTTAAAGCGACAGTCTCGCATCATGCACACTCTGAGCATATCATTCAAGGAACGTGGCATACCACGTCGACAGACAAGTCAACCGGAGCCACGTTTCATGACGTCACGACTCCGAAAGAGGAGGTCATTGTCGCGGCAGCCGAAGAACAGGACGAATGGGAGAGCAGACGCTTGTGGTACGGTGTCTCCAAGGGTATCAGGGAAGGTGACTTTGATACTGCTGCGAAGGAGAAGACCAGGATCGAGGTAGGGTTCGTCCGCCGCTGCCGGGGCTCAGTTGACAGTGTCTGGTTTCAGAACGAACAAAGGCAAAGACGGCGAGATGAAGCTGCCGCTGGGACTACATGGGCTTTGAAACACTTCAAGCACATCGATGAAGATCCCGCATGTGAGTCTATCGGCACTTGGATCCTATGACATGTACTAATCCTCTTCAGATGAGCGCCTCGAAAAAGCGTTCCCTGGACATCTCGCCGCAGAGGATGCCTACGTTTACCTGAACAATGGTCCGTCAGCGTAGGATCACAATATCCCTGTGTCATCTCAGCCATCGGAAGATACATCAGGAGCACCACGCACGATTTAGATGTGTGGGCGCGATTGTTGCTTGACTTCACTGTTCCTTTATCCCCCTGTATCCAATATACGAACATTAATTTGTTGTTTTCATTACGTGTCGGGCACGGGCGACTATTCGTCGTCACCAGTGTCATTGTATGTTTTGTCCGCTTTTTCAGCTTTGCGACCGCCCTTTCCGGCTCGCCAGCGCGCGTTAGCAACGTCGACGTGATCGAGCCTCTTTCGCACAAGTATGGGGACGTATTTGGCTCCCCGTCTGTACGTGCCTCCTCCCAAGGGTATCCCAAACACGGGAGGCTCCTTGCTGACCGACGGGACGTGCTGGGGTGGTGGTGGATGGTGCCGAGCGGTGGCAGCCAGAAAATGGGCCTCGAGAGTGGTATGGACGAGCGACCGTTGGTGCACGGAATGGAGCTGGTGGTACAGCTGGTCGTCGCCGCCCTTGGACCCTTTGCGCCCGTTGTTGTCGCCGTCCCCGGTGCCTTGCCCGTCGTCGTGCCCGTCGCCGACACCGGTTTGCCACCGTACGTCCGAGTCTGGGAACGCGCAGTCCCAGAGCATGAGCGGGAGCGCATCGGCCATTTGATACTCTGGCTTGCGGTCGACGACGGGGAGGGGCGCGTCGACCTCGGGATCAGCGCCGGTGGTCGACGAGCAAGGGAACCGCTCGGACCCGTCGACGTTCATCAACGTGGGCACGATCGACGGCGGTTCGAGGCCCGCGCCGACGAGAAAGAGGATGGCGACGATGTGCCGCACCTGGTGATACAAGAACGCGTTCCCGACGAGGTCCAAGACGTAGATCGCGTCCCCGCCATGACCGGCGCGCGCGTCCGAGACGAGGGCGACGTCGGCGGTCGCGATGCGGCGATGAAAGTCGGTGATCTGCTTGGCCGGGTCGAGCTTGCAGAGGTTGCGAAAGTCGTGTTCGCCGACGAGGGTGCGCGCGGCGCGGCGCATGAGGGCGACGTCGAGGCCGTGTGTGGCGAAGAAGTACTTGTAGTGTCGGTGCGTGCAGTTGAACCGGGCGGAGAAGTCGGGGGACACGGGCGACCATGCGAGCACCCGGATGGTCGGTGGCAGGACGCGGTTGAGGATGGAGACGTACTGGAGCTCCTTGGTGCGCGCGCGCGGGGTCGACACGTTCAAAGGGGGTTCGTCGGCGAGGTCGAGCGAGGGGAGCTCCGGAGACGCTTGGTCGGACGAGGACGGGTACGAGGCCATGTCCAGCCCCGCTGCTGTCGATGGGTCTGGTGGACGTTCATCAGGCTCGGGTGGGTTCGCGCTGTCGACCGGGCGCGCGCTCCTGACCCAGAGGGAGACAACTTGGCCGGCAGCGCTCACGCCCACGTCGGTCCTTCCGCACCTCTCCCATCCACACCCGTCCAGACCAGCTTCGGGATCTACCAATCGCGCCTTTGCGAACGCGCGGAAGAGCACCTCCTCGACGGTCGGCAACGGGGTAGGGTCGACCTGGTACGCCAGACCGTTGTACTCCCACCCCGAGTAGCAAAACTTGACCGCGATCTTGCAAACGGGGTGATCTTGGAAACGGAAGGGACGCCGGCCGGTGCTGCCTGGAGAGACGCCGCGCTTTGGATGGGTGCGGTGGTGATGGGGAGGCGCTTTGAGGCGCCGTTCGAGGTCGGTGAGGCGGGCGACGAGATCTTCCTTTGACCAGGCGTCGTAGTTGGGCGACATCACCGGGAGGTGGGCCTTGGATGGCAGGTAGCGATACCGAAAGGAAAACCTTCCGAACCGCATCACCGACGAAAGCGCACGACGCCCACTTGCGAACAGACGAACTTGGTCTCCAAAGCACGGAAACAACCCCCCTCGGTATGGATGCCAGTCTTCCTGTAGACAACTTCCGGGTGCTGGACCGTCTCTGGAATCCCGCCAACTCGTCACTCGTGTTCTGGTTACTGTGCCAACATCGTACACATCGATTGCAGTCCTCCAGCGCGTTGCAGGTATGTATATCTTACGTGAAATATATTATGGGTACATGTATACGCCTTTGCAGTGCGCACTCGGTCTTTGTTTTCAAGCATCCTTTTGCAAGATATCATAATGACCGGGTCTAGTGAATGGTTCATGAGCGAGTCAGCCCGAGTCGACGTCAGGCTCACTCACCGGTAGAGCAAAACGAGTGGCTCTGCACCTCTCGACGCGTTCCCTGGGAAATCGACAAAGGTGACCTGGCCATCGGCACCGTGCCCATCGAGGTAGGCAACCGTGACATGAACGTTCAATGCCTGGGCAAGAGCAGCCACCTGGACGTGGTCTCTCTCTTTTCTCAACATCCTCGTCCAAGGATGTGTCTGCGGACCCACCTGCCTCTTTTCCGAGTGGCTCCACGAATCGCCTGCAGAAATCCTCGACAGAGAGTGGCGTCCCATAGTCTGGGTCGAAAAGAAAGTCTGCCAACTGTCGGTCGATACGTAACTGTGCCGAGGTCAACAGCCGCATGTACAACACGATGTAGTTGGATGCTAGGACGTCGGGTAAGACAAGGAGCAGATGTCCACTTTGATCGCGCACATACTTTCTGGGTCTGTGAGACTTAGCCAAAGCTCATCGCTCGCATTCGAATGGGTTGCAGAGCGAAGTTGAGCCAAACTCTCGAGGATCTTGTACGGTTGCTCGTAAACACTGTAGTCGAAACCAGCTGCGGCGAGCATTTCCGCTGACCCAGCTAATCTGTTTCCCGTATTACGCTCCCGGGATCTTATGAGGCGATCCAGGTACGCAAATGCGAGTGCTAATGAACTGAAATGCATCAAGAGCGGGAACGCGACGAGCGGAATAAAGTCACCTCGATAGAAACAATCGCCGTCGCCTGGGGTCCGATAAGACGTCTACTCGCGTCATGAGCGGAGATGCAACACCGACCTTTGACGCGAACGATGATGTTATATCCTCGGGCGATCAACCTGTTTATCTGGGCGAGAAAGTCGGGAGAATTGGCATATTCGTCTTGAAGCACGGATATGGAGTCGGGCAGCGACACCAGAGGACGATCCGAGTCCATGCTCTCCTCAAAGAGCTTCTGTGGAAAGCGATTACGAGGCAAAGCAGGCGCGATCGCAAAGTATGCCTACTTGATTCATTTCATAGATCTGTTCTGGAGTCAGATCGGTCAGGTCTAGAGGCGCTGGTATGAGCCGACCAGCGGATCGCACCCCGAAATGACTACGTACCCATGTCCTCGGGCAGAATGGGATGTCCGCTCAGAAACGGCTCTGGACCGACAGCTTGACGGTCGCTCTCTTCGGGTAAATGGGTGGATCTCAGTCGCGCTGCAACGGTCGCCACGGTGAGCGAGAGAATGCTGTGTGGGACATTGTGCGCTCACGTGGGCTGGGAGGTCCTGCGCTGTTTGAGGGGGGCATCCGAAAGGCCAACGGGTTGGGTGCAGCGAGGGCGGGCGTATTTTATATGCGTCTGTTTGGTCGCCTCCATCACTGGCTCGTCCTCGCGGTCAACACAATCGTATGAGCAAGGACTGTTCGCGACGAAGACAAGCTCGTCGGGTTTGACGCGTGAGCTGGGATACACTCGACGATGCTTTCCAAGGCCGAACAGGCGTACATCCAATCGTCCCTTCTCTCTGACCCGCCGTTGCGACTCGATGGCCGTTCGCCGCACGAGTACAGACCCATCGCGCTCGAGACCGGCGTCGTCCCTCTCGCAAACGGGAGCGCCAAGGTGTCCATCGGTCGTCCCGGGCGAGGTGGATACGCGCAAGAGGCCGGGGCCGTAGCGGGTGGAACAGAGGTCGTCGTCGGTGTAAAACTGGAAGTTGCTGGGACGGGCGAACGCGAGGACAAAGGAGGAGAGATCGCATGCACCGTCTCGTGGTAAGCGTCCATCCCTTCCTGCCCGTTTCTCAAAAGAAAAGAAGAAAGAAAGAAAGAAGAGAGAAAACTGACGACATCTTCGCTTTGGCAGCTCCCCCGCCGCGTACCCTTCGCTGTCCTCGAACGGGCTGGACGCCCTCCAGTCAGACCTCACGATTCTCTTGGAGGGTGTGCTATGCCATCCATCTCTCCGTCCAGACGGTCTGGTCATCGTACCGGGCCACAGAGCGTGGGCCGTCAAGGTCGACGCGATCGTGTTCGCGGACGGGGGCAACATCGTCGATTGTCTCATGCTCGCGTGTCGGGCAGCACTCTGGGATACCAGAGTTCCGCGCACAAAAGGGGTCGAGTACCGCGCCCCGTCCAGGTCTGGGCCTGGAACCGGTGCTAGTATGGACGTCGATGTCGATGTGGGCGACGCTGCAGCGGAAACGCTCGCATCCAATTTGGGAGGCAGGGCGACCGATTTCGAGCTCACTGACTATTGGGACGAGGGAGAGATCCTGGGCGCGAGGGAATCGTGGCCGGTGTGTGTCACACTCAACATGGTGCGTTGTCGTGCCGGCCTTTTGTTCTCTGTTTTTCGGAAAGCAGTTGTTGCTCATGCATGTCCCTCAGCTATCCAATGTACACTTTTTAGACGCTACACTGCAGGAGGAAGCGTCAGTGTCGTTACGGATGCATGTGATGTATGCATTTCCGAGAGGAAGACCCGTCCTCCAGGCGCTCCGTTTGGCCGGTCCGGAAGTGTCTACCATGGTCCAAATAAGGGATCTCGTCAAGGTGAGCATCGGTCTCGGCGATCCCGTCCTCTCAGTTGATCTTGCCAACGGCATTGCAGCGCGCAGAAACATACGCTCGGAACATGTGGGCAGGGTTGGAGGCGAAACTCAAAGACGAGGAAGCTCGGCGGGGCATAAAAGCTCGCGAAAAGTTCTATAGTAGGCTGAAATGATTCCTGCCACTCATCAGCGTTTGCGCAGCTCTTGTAGCGCCTAGCGCAGGAAAACCATGTATAACTTTACACACCAAATCTCCACCGATAGGCGTCCGTGTCATTTCAGCTGCTTCGCAGACCCAGGTGACTGCAACCATACAGGAGTAGGGTCCAGTCCCATATGCAAGATGGTACGTGTTCCTAGTATTGTTCTGTTCACGGATGTGCGCTACAGCGCTCCACGAACGGGGTCCTTTCCTGACAGCCAGTGCTCCCCGTTCGCCCGTTCGCGGTCACCAACACACGCCGCACCTGCCCGCATCTGCCGGCCCCACATAGTCAGCGCGACTTGTTGCAACCACCTGGTCCGGCACCGCTCACACGAACCCCGCACACTTTTGACGTCCGCAGCCCCGCTTACAGTCGCCACATGACGCCAACGTCCACTTGTCACCCATTCCCTGCGACCGTACGACCGTGCCGTCTCCTTCGTTCCAGCACGACTGTGCATGCTGACATCTCCTTTGCCCAATCACGTCGCAAGACGCTGACCCTGTGCCAGCGCGGGCGTGCAGCCGCCCTTCGCTCTCGTCGCCACCTTGTGCGTGATCAAGTCTGCCGTCAGCAGAAGGCGGCGTGCGGCGCAGGCACGGGCCCATGCCATAGCGTAACAGGAGTCGTATGGCGATAACACTCGCCATCGGTGCCATTCCAAATGGCTTGTATTGTCCTTTGGACATGTTCAAATTTGCGTTCGACTAGCTTATCGTGGCAGGTACATTTTCCAGAGTGTGATCTATCTCCTTTTCCGTCTGACCGATGATAACACCACCGTTAAGCCACCTGCATCAACGACTCGACAGCCTCAGCCCCAGCCTCATTGACAGGACATGGATCTTGACCATCGTTCAAAGTTGTCCCCGGAACAAAGCCTCGTCTTCCCCTCCGTGTGTGCGACCAGTGGTTAAAATGCGTCCACAAGGAAAGCCGAGTAGTAGCCAGCGCCCTCAAACTGCGCCTAAGAGTACCGGCGCGCATGTTCGTCCAGTTTACCGAGTATCTCTTCCTGTTCCTCAGTCGATTTCCTCACGCTGCGTGATAATCAATAAAACATGCCACAGCGTCATGACGCTGCTGCAGATTAGGGCTGCGACTCACAAAGATTGGGCAAACACAGACACATGTGACGGATCCTTGATGTAGCCCAGCTCGATCAATGCCCTTTGTCGAGACGCGAGCCTGCAGGCACGTGCCATGAACGACGTGTCAAGGGCCCGGAGATGACAACAACCGACTCACTGTTCCATTGGTGTTGGCAGAGGCTTGTGATGTCTACGTACTGGCGGCCACACCATTTCCGGCGACTTGGATCGCTTAGTCTCGGTCGGATCCGCTTCTCCTCCCTTGGATTTTCGTGCGGCTGCTCTGCGTCGCTTTCGTTCCTGAAAACAGGCTGAGCATCTCTGAGCGGGCCTTTCCATTCCACTTGTACCTTGAGTGCATTCCGGGATCGCTCTTCCTCGATCCGACTAGGAAGCAGCACATCATCGTTCCGATGGCTGTACCTTACGCCAGCCGCACCGAGTGTCTTTTGTATATCATGCTCTTCGAGAGCTTCTGGAAGGTCTGAAGCAAACACCCTGTCATCACTTTCAACAAATCGACAGACCGTTTACCCACCATCATCGAAGAGGAGAGCAGTCAATCCTCGCAGGTCTGCCTGTCAGAGGCGTTAACATGAGGCTGGGCAGTGACGAGACCGTGCCCACCTCTTCCTTGCCCCCCTTTTGGTCTGCTTCTAGCACCCAGTCATCTTGGGCCTTTGGTCGTCGCCTTGATTTCCCCCCGATATTCGCTAATGCCCAGTCAAGTTCAATCATCGATGCTCTTTCGATCTAACGGAAAGTTCATAAGACCATCTACATCCGGTCCCCCAGGCTTACCGCGAGCTTGGTAGTGAGGGTGTCCTCGTGAAGTTTGAATATGTTCTTCGCACCAAACAGTTCGCCTTGTCTGCTGGCCTCTCCTTGCACTCCGGAGAAATACCTGACAGCGCCATTTCTGTCGAACTCGATGACCATCTGTGGTGACAAGGTTCTCACCTCGTTTGTACGCTAGCTTGATAGCCAATAGCCATTTGCTGCTGCTTGTAAAGCTGTCGGGCATATATCAACTCTTCAATCGAGCCGGCTCCCAAGAGTCGATAGACGTAGACGTCACGGGTCTGACCAAAACGATAGGCCCTGTCCATAGCTTGGAGGTCGTGAGCTGGATCTGAAGGCGATTGCAGCGGTGAATGAGAGGCAGCACTACAGACATGGGCGCTTACTCCAGTTGGGATCTGGATAATATTATTCACCGTCAATGAGAGTGAGCCAATCGACCGCTGACACTCACCAAAAATGACCACCCTATTTGCACCAGTCAGGTTCAGACCAGTCCCCCCGGCTAACGTAGAGATCAAGAATATGAAGACATCCGGGTCTTTATTAAACCTGTCGATCATCGGCATCCCTGTGCACACCAAGGGCGTGAGTTCTCCCAGTGCCGAACATGATATCTTGTTATCATCTCACTTTCAGACTGCCCTGTGGATCCGACTAGTTTCAGAAAACCGTAGCCTGTGTATTGGAGTGAACAAATGGTCTCTACTATTCTATATGAATCGAGCGCACCACGGTTTTTCAAGTGAAATTCCAACATTTCGAGCAACTTGACAGATTTTGTAAAGATGAGAATCTTGTTCGATCCGTCCTTTCTCCAATCCAAGAGCAGTGCGTCAAGGACCTGTAGACCGTCTTGTTAGCCGTACACGCCCATCCAGATTTTACCACTCACAGTCCATTTGCCACACAAGGATGGCTGCATCATGGCCGTCACGAATTTTGGGATGGGTTCTCCTGCAAATACGAGCTCCGCGAGTTCGCGATGTCGGATAGTCTGTTATGCAATGAGACGGGTGAACGCGACCAGATACCTAGTACCTTACCTGCTCCTGATTATCGGTTGGGGCTGAGCAACTATCAGCTACGCTGTTAAATCACTCGTAAACGATATTACCTGGCAGGATCAACGCCAAGTGATTTGAGATTTTGATCAATATTGACGTGAATTTTAAAACATCACCCTTCCCGAACGGATGGCAACAATCCTTACGTCTTGCAGAAACATTAGCATCCATCAACCCAGTGTTCTTCGTCGAAGACAAACTTTTTCCTTGATCCGCAATCGCAGAATTCGTCCTTTCGGATGATATTCTGGACAGGGCCCACTGCAAGAACACGCTTGTATACTTTTATTTGTTGTGGTGTCAGCGGACAGAAGACGACTTCGTCGATCTTTTTCGGTAGCTACACAATCTTTGTATGCCCCCGGAGATGAAGATACAACAGGATTATTTACCTGATTCTTGATAATGTCCTTGGTCCTGGGAGACTAGTAGAAGGCTCTAAAGCAGCATGACGATAGATGGCCTACCTTCGTTTGAAGAAGTTTGGCAGTAATCTGTCTCTCACAATTACTGCCACGGCCTGCAGAAACTCAGTTACACTCTCCTCAAATAGCGTAAGATGCCGCAACGCACCAACGCTTTAGTCCTCTCTTCCTCCGTCGCTTTTGCCGATTGACCCATAGTCAACGGTTTAACGACGAATCCTTTCCATTGTCTTATCGACCCCAGATGTCCGGGGTTTGTCCAATCCAGGATCGTCCACAACTCGTTGTAAGAATTCTGAATCGCTGTCCCTGTCAAGCCGAACCGCCTCGTACATACGAATTGATGATAAGCCCCGGTAATTTTGGAGCGAGGATTCTTGACGCGATGAACTTCGTCGACGATGATGACCGACCAAGGTAGGTCGTCGAGCAGCAAGATATCCTTGCGCGCGAGGTCGAATGAAGTGATTACTACAGGATACTAGTGAGGCGCGCGTAAAAATCAAACTAAAAGTATACACCTACCTACATCTAGACGGCCCATTTTAAAATCTGCAAGAACTTCCTCTCGAGACGTTGGCAAACCGATATAAATACCAACTTCAAAGTAGCCCCACTGGTGGCTTGTCCATTGACTGGCGTTGTTACCGCAAGAACCCGAGGGACTCACTGTCTCAAATTCGCGCTGCCAGTTTGGGACGACCGTAGACGGCGCAATAATCAAGCAAGTCGGCCATGCGACGTCCGCAGGAGGGAGGATCCGACTATTTTTCCATTCTACACCATCTTGGAGCTTTGAGACGTAGTTTCGTCTCCGATCTATGTCTCTCCGGTCTCCATGCTTCTTCATGATAGCAGAGAGGAACGATATCACCTGGATGGTCTTACCTATCATACCCGTGACTAAGACACCAGATATTCTGGTACACGATGTGCCCAACACTTACCCTGTAGTCAAAGCAGCACAAAGGGACTCTTAGAACAGGAATAAAGGCAAGTGGATTGACATACAAGTCCCATATCGTCGCCAAGAAGTCCACCTCGTCCTTTTTCATACAAATCCCAGAAAAATTGTACACCCTCACGCTGGTATTCCCTTAAATAAGTGTTAATTGCAGCTGGTACCATGATACCCTTTTTGCGATTTAAGACAAAGGGACCAAGGTATTCCTGGCCATCGCGAAGCGGGAGGCCAGGACGGGGCTTGAACGCCTGGAGAAAGTGAATTTAATGCAAGGGGATAACACAGTGAAAGGGGGGCGCAGACGGGATTTGCAATCATGTTCTCTTCATCTTCAGATTCCGTCTCGGAATCTGATAGGGTAGGCGAAATTACTCGAGCTAAGAATGATTGACTTTTCAATGAGATAAAGAGTATACGACACTGCATACCCGTAGGGCCTGCAGTCTTCACAAGCTCATCCTCTGATTCTGATTCAGTCTCTGAGCCATCTGGGAGAAATCAGCTCGAGGACTGAAAGAAGATTCAACGAAGCATGACACACTCTCAGCCAGAGATATTTGCTCGTGTTTTGGGGCGGACGTGACTTGAGGAGAGGAGGGTGACTTATGTTTCGGTGCGCGTAAAGCTGGTTTTGTTTCCGACTCTGATTCTGTCTCAGAATCATCTGCGGCTGGTAAAATACCGCCTGCATCAGGTGTGGCCTCCTTTGAATCTGAATACACTGTCAGTGTTCTGGAAACTACGGGTTCCTCCATATTGTTGTTCTTGTTCGAGCCAACGTCTGATACATCATCGTCGATCTCCGCGCTTTCTTCGTCCTCAGACGCGGAGTGCAGGTCTAAATCGTCGCCTTAACAAGACAAGGTCACGCACGGATGTGAGAATCGCAATATCACACTCCCTTACCGAAATACTGCAAGAGAGGATTAGTCTTTGGCTCTTTAGCACGCAGGTGCCCCATTCCTGTACGGAACAAAAGGTCTCGTGAGCAAACCACACATGGATATGCACTCACCAGAACTACTCGAGGGTTGAGTGTCACCAAGAGCATTTACCCGCCTCGTCCTAGACTTGCGGGGAGGCGATACCCCCGGTGATTTACGACTACGTTTTGCCTTCTTGGCAGTCTCGTAGAGGAATGCCCCAGCATTGAACTCTGGATCGGAATCCGGTTCTACTTTGGTATGTCAGTGGGTAAAACCTCGGATCGCATCAAGTTGGCGTGCCTAGGGGCGCAGGGATCGAGTCCAAGATCCCTAGACAGATATAATGTCAGTACAGGGCACATAGTTGATGGGAGATGAATCCCAACGCTGTTGATATCCAGAGACCCTTGTCTTTTCTTTTCCGAGAGACATCTCGCACCGTTGCAAGTCACCACGGCTAGTTACACTTGCAGTCGATACGCAGAAACACACGTGACAATGTCACCTGACCCAACAAGGTGTCGTGATCGTACAGAATACAATCGTTTTCAGCGCAGCAAATACGGACAACATTGGAACCAGGTGTACGAAGACCGATGATGACGGTGAGCAAACACATGAGAGCAAAGAGAAATTGAAGAGAGCAGGTTATGATCAAAGGGGAAAGAAGGAAGAATATACGGGGTCAAGGAGGGTTGCTAGGCAGTGTCTCGCAAGGGGCGGTCCGTATTATACTAGGAACAGTGAGGGAAGGAGGCAATGAGTGGTTATGTTGCATCAAGGGAGGAAGGCGAGGCGAGAGTGTTGGATATATACCAACACGTGGTTTCGACGATTACTCCTCGTCGTCGTCAGCGGCTTCTTCGCCGCCACTATCTTTGGAGCCTCCCTTTGTCTGTGGGGTTCAGAAGTTAAATGAAGAAGGAAAGCAGGAGAAGGACACCCACGCCAGTCATGGACGCTTTCTCCTCCTCTGCACGTGCCTTGTCTTTCGCGGCCAAATCAACATAAGGCTGAATGGGATATTAAGCACAGATGACAACAAGCACAGACGTGTTTACCTTCTTCTCGCTATCATCGAGTTCCTTCCATTTGGCTCCTAGAAGCTTACCGACCTCGCCTGTGAAAAGAGTTGGAACATGTATCACACGTAAGAGGAACCCACTGACCGAACCCGGCATCCGGATTCTCAGCCTTGATTCTCTCCCTCCAATCCTGACTGAAGAACATGTAAGCAGAGAGAGCTCGCTTCGGCCCGCCCTTGGCCTTTGACTTGGTGCCTTTGGCAGTTTTGGCTTCGGATTTCTCAGCAGCCTTGCGCTGTCGACAATTGTTAGAACGAGAAGAGGGAAAAGAATGCATTAAATGAAGTAAAGATAGCATATACGTAGGTATATGCGAGTTGGGGGGCAAAGTATGACAAACGAACCTTGGGTTTAGGTTCCTTGGGCATCTAGAGGAGGAAAGATGAATTAGCAAACGAATTAACACGTCGGGAACACGCGAAGGGATGTGCAAGTGGGATGAAGTGTTGTGGGACACGATGCGCGTCGACGCGTCGGTGGCCAAATAAATACTGTAGCAGCGCAGGTGTGACAGAGCACAACGACGACGATAACGACGACGACGGGGACAAGAGAGGTTGTTCGGCACCACCAAGCATCGAGGAAGACGATCCAAGAGTGGATAAAATAGAGAGGAAGGCTTACCTTTGTTGTATGCTACAGTGAGGTGCAGTAGGGGGAGTGATTGATTTAGGCGGGTGGGCCGCGCAGTACAGCTATAGGCAGGGTTGGCTGGGCGGTTTGGCGGGTGGGAGCCTCGTATAAGGGGACACCTGGCATTTTCCAACCGTGAGAATTTGAGCACGGACACGCTGACATAATCGCCGTTCAACAACCCACATTCCCGGGCATCTCCGGCGCGTCAACGTGTTGTGTGACACGCGTTCCACGCACACTTCGGCCGGCATACTCGGCCACGTCTCCGGGGTGACCACTACTCTCTGGGGGGGTCTCCGTGGAGGATGTGACGTAGTAGATCACCTGAATATGACCCAAGACTATGCAGCACTACATATTGTCCCGATTCCTATGTGATTATGGGCAGACGTACAGTATAGATAGATAGGTGTGCAAAAACAAGCTGTTGGCCTCTCTCAGATGAGTAGAGTTTCTCGAGCTCGCCGCGTAGTGTAGTCTGATGGGATGAGACGCTAGTCACCCGATTCAAAGTCAACGTCGGGCAGACAAAGCTGCCCCAGGCCCAAATCATCAAGTCGCGTCATCTTGACGAGCAGACCGAGAGCCTGGTCGCCAGCGCCTGAGCCCGGACTATTGAGGAGTTCCCAGGTGTGGTCGTCAATCTCCTCGGCCACACGACCCCATGTAGTCTTGATAGCGCCGGGATGGTCAAAGGATGCCATGATGAAGCAGAGTGGTGAACCTATTAAAGTTGAATTGTCAGCACGATGCCCCATAACTGGAAATTTTCCTACATAAACCAGATATCTCCTGTTCACGAACAAGATATGGTGGTCGTGTCTCCGGGAAGAATTTGGGAGTGTCCTGGACTAGGTCCGGGAGGACGTCGCCCAAACTGTACAGGCGCCGACAGGAAGGACAGACGCGACCTGTGGTCCGACTCTTGTTGTACCACAGAATCTGCACGGATATTAGTATCCACGTACCGATTCAAGGATGCAGACGTACTGTGGCAGTTTCCACGGGAAGGACGGTATAAAGCATCTGTAGGATCTCTTCTTGCGCAAACTCTGCACACAATGAGTCATCCATGGCGGGAGGGTGAGCAAAGAAGGACGAGAGGAAGGCACGCGTATCGCGGACGCGGGGTCCATTGCCAGGATCATATATGTTGGGGGTGGTGATGAAAACACCGTCATCAGATGGTGTAGAAGGGTTATTAGGACATTCGCGAAGATGAGGGTCGTGATCGTGAGTGGTGTCTTGAAGTGCCAAGGCGTGCTTATCGATGGTAATCTTCCTGTCTCGCTTGGCCAGCTGTTTCTTCTTTCTTTTGTTGTTACATGGCCCAGGCATGATGAAGGGATGAACATGTCACGCGTGACAGCACGCGTGTGTGACAGAGTGTTTGTAATTGTTAGACCAGGCGAGATCGAGCAAGTGACTCGAACAAAAACGCAAATCAATAATTTGCTACTGATTACAAGACAAGATTACAAGTCTGTTGCGATACACCACGGCCACCGTCCGCCTTCGCTGGCGCTGTAAAATATTTGTACATTCCCGGCTCCGTCAAGTGTCACACAGTATGGCTAATACCATAGAACTCGCTCAGGCATGTCTATCCCTCGTCTTTGGGCTCGGTGCTCATCCGCACACAGACAGGAAAGAGAGATTACCTCAAGTCCTTGGAAAAAAAATACCAGGCCCAATGGCAGGAGCACCGTTTCTTTGAGGTTTCCGCCCCATCGCGGGAGGAGCTTCGTGGACTCTCCCCAGAACAGATCAAAGAGAAATACCCAAAGTGGTTCGGCAACTTTCCTTACCCTTACATGAATGGTTCTTTGCATCTCGGTCATGCTTTCACCATCTCAAAAATTGAATTTGCTGCCGGATACCAACGCATGCTTGGAAAGCGCGTCCTGTTTCCTCATGGTCTACATGCAACGGGAATGCCAATCAAGGTGAGTCTACATCACAACTACGTCTTTTTGACGATGCACCCAGGGCTTATTTTACCTTCCTCAGGCTGCATCAGACAAAATAATTCGTGAGATGGAGCTCTTCGGTGAAGACTTTGAGCGATACGACTCGGGTGTTGAAGTTGGCACTCTTAAGGCGACCGCTAATAGTCCCGTTCCGCCCACCGCACAAGTTGGAAAGGCAACAAAGGGAAAATTAGCTGCCAAATCCACAGGTTTAACCTACCAATTCCAAATCATGGAATCCATCGGCGTGCCCCGCGATCAGGTCAAAAAGTTTGCTGATCCCTACTACTGGTTGTCCTACTTTCCGCCGATCTGCAAAGTGTGTCACACGTTGCAATCACTCCTTTCTTGGTCCCTTATCTCCCATTAGGATGACAATAACGCCATGGGTAACCGGATAGACTGGCGTCGCACTTTCCTGACTACTGATCTCAATCCTTACTACGATTCCTTTGTCCGATGGCAAATGAATAAGCTGCTTAGACTTGGCAAAATCAAATTTGGCGAACGATACACTATCTACAGTCCTAAAGATGGCCAGCCTTGCATGGACCACGATCGATCTGATGGAGAAGGTGTGGGCCCGCAGGAGTACGTGGCCATAAAGATGCAAGTGGTCCAGTGGAGCTCTGCGGCCAAGGCACTTGTTGAGGGCAAAGTTGGCGGAAGAACAGTGTACTTGGTTCCAGCCACTTTACGCCCGGAAACAATGTACAACTCGCCACACTTACATTTCCAGATTCAATTTTGCTGACATTGCATTGTTGCAGGTACGGCCAAACGAACTGCTTTGTAGGGCCATCTCTGAAGTACGGCATTTTTGCCATCAGCGACACCGACGCCTTCCTTATCTCGTACCGAGCAGCACGCAACATGGCATTCCAAGGGCTATCTCCCACGCGCGGACAGGTTGTGCAACTTTTGGAGATCGATGGCGCAAGCATCATTGGAACGAAAGTTAAGGCCCCCTTTGGTGTCATCCCCGAAGTATACGTACTGCCGATGGAGAGTGTCAAAGCAACGAAGGTATATTGGTCTTTTTCTTCCGTCCGCACAGTGATACTTAAAGTCTACATGACAGGGAACTGGTGTTGTTACTTCGGTGCCGTCCGACTCGCCAGACGATTATATGACAACGGAAGAACTGCGTAAAAAGGCTGAGTATTACAAAGTGGATCCAAAGTGGTTGGATTTCACGCCCACTCCCGTTATCAAAACCACCAAGTACGGTGAACTCACTGCTGTTGAGGTTTGCAAGGAGCTAAAGATCCAGTCACCCAAAGATGCTAAGGCGCTTGCGGATGCAAAGGAGATTGCGTACAAAGAGGGTTTCTACGGTGGGACCATGATCACTGGTGATTTCAAAGGGGAATCGGTTCAAGATGCCAAGCCCAAGGTTCGCGCGCAACTAATAGAAAGTGGTTTAGCTGTCGCCTATGCCGAGCCTGAGAACCTGGTCGTGTCACGCAGTGCGGACGAGTGTGTCGTCGCCCTAATGGACCAGTGGTACACTGACTTTGGTGAACCAACTTGGAGAGCGCAGACCGAAAAGTACGTTGTTCCCGTGGACACAAGTATTTACCCTGCTGACCGTTTCTTTTCTTTTCTTTTCTTTTTCCAGACTTTTGGCAAGAATGAATACTTGGACAGCGGAGACCCGTAATTTGTTCGAGTCGACCTTGGCTTGGCTGAACCAGTGGGCGTGTGCTCGCACATATGGCTTGGGATCAAAGATGCCTTGGGATCCCCAGTTCATGGTCGAAAGTCTGAGTGATTCCACAATTTACATGGCTTACTACACTATCGCTCATCTACTACATGGTTTGTTTTGGATCAGTCTTCCCAATTTGTGCTCGTGCTAATGGCGGAAGCAGGTGGCGACATCACCGGACACATCGTTGGGCCCCTGGGTGTTAGAGCTGAACAAATGACTGACGAAGCTTGGGAATATATCTTTTGCGACGGTCCTTGGCCCGATCCGGAGCCCTTCCCAAGAGAGAAAGCTGATGCGATGAAACACGAATTCAACTATTTCTACCCCTTTGACATACGTTCATCTGGCAAGGATCTGGTACAAAATCACCTAACGTTCTCGCTGTATAACCATGTCGCCATCTTCTCAGAGGACAAGTGGCCGTTGAGCGTCCGCACGAATGGTCATTTGATGATCAACGGACAAAAGATGTCAAAGAGCAAAGGGAACTCACTGACTCTCCGAGAAGGTATCGAAAAATTTGGCGCGGACGCCATGCGTTTGACCTTGGCCGATGCTGGTGACGGTGTCGAAGACGCCAACTTCGACGAAAAGACGGCCAACGCAAACATCCTACGTTTGCACACGTTATTGGGGTGGTGCGAAGTACGTATTTAGCTTTCACTTGCACTGAAATCTACTTACGAGGATGCCTAGGACATATTGACGAATGAATCCAAGTTGAGAGCGGGCCCCAAAAACTACCACGACCGTGTCTTTGAGGAAGAAATCATTGATCACATCAACATCACTAAGCATCACTATGATGCGTACGTACCACCTCTCTTTTCACTCACCTCCGTGACCCACCCATCACCCGTAGTACCTCCTTCAAGGATGCTTTGAAGTATGGTTTTTACGAGTTCCAAAACATTCGTGACTGGTACCGCGAGGTCACCGCGGACGTTGGCATCCACGTCGATTTAGCCAAGTACTGGATTCGCGCTTCTGTCCTATTGATGGCTCCCTTTGCCCCCCATTCTGCCGAACACATCTGGCTTACGTTTCTACAAGAACGACAGTCAATCCAGCTCGCACGTTGGCCCGATCCTGGCCGCACAGGCGACCGTACCCTCATCGAAGCCGGCGCGTACATGCGTGGTACGCTCAAGACGATCCGTGACGCCGAAACGACGCTCCTCAAAAAACTTCAAAAAGGCAAAAAGGGTAAACCAGACGGCCCAACATTTGATCCCAAATCACCCAAAAGCGTCCGTGTCTACGTGGCAACACGGTTCCCAGAGTGGCAAGATAGTTGTGTACAGGCGATCAAGGAGGCATATTCAGAGGTCGAGGACAAGGTGGACGACGTGCGCGTGCGGGCTATCTTGACGGAGAAGGGACTGATCAAAGATAAACGAGCGATGCCGTTCGTGCAGGCGTTCAAGGTAAGGCCTATGCTGGTGTATTCAAGGGGGATGCCATGGCTCTGACTGATTGTGCGTATAGAAACGCATGCAAGATTTCGGGGCCAAAACTGCCTTTAACCGAAATCTGTTGTTCTCTGAATCACAAGTTCTCACCGAATTCTTGCCATACTTGAAACGGTCGCTGAATCTGGTTGATGCGGAGGTGTTCTTGGTCGACGAGGCGCTGCAGAAAGACGAACCGGGTTTCACACCGACGATTATAGAAACTTCGGAGCCTGGTAGTCCAGCTTTCGAGTACCGCAATGTATAATGGACTATCTACTATCATCTGCGTCGACGGATCCGCTTGGTAAGCGTGATACATCTTTAATCAGGACCAATGGCCACTGGCAACCTGGTTGTCTACAACTCGTCCACCCCAAATGAAGTGTCCTCACTGAAATCTGCAAACACCAACAGTTCTATCGCCCTGAACTCTGACCGGCCAGAGCAGATCTGTTATGGGTTCATTTCTCGATGACGATAAGGTTGATCATAATACAAAGGTATGTTTCTATTTAATATGTACTCCTCCTACATCAATTATAACTTAGATTTGCAATGCAATCTCGAAGATTCCTGGATGCTCACAAACATGGCCTGAATCGTGCTCAAGCCGCCTGGGGAGTGAAGCAGTATCACAGTCGTCAAGTCATGGCTGAAACATTGTTGGCTGACCTTGAGAAGCATATTATCCCTTCACGCTTACATTATCCCAACAATTCTCTGACTCCGCTGCGCCGGCATCGAATGGCATGTCGCAGACTGAGGATCTTGTAGTCGCCTCATGTGATTGGATGGTTCCGCATGACACGAAACTTACCGTATCGCAGAAGTACTGCCATGATGACGAATTGTTTGATGGTTGCTATCTTCAGCGCACATTACTCGGCGTTTCCATCTTCCGCTGCTATCAGAAGTCCACTACTCGTGGTCGGCTACATGTTCTACTTCTGCCTGTGACTTGAGTCTTTGTGCAAAACAAACGGATCGAACAATGATTGACTGGCAGGAGCTGTAATGTCGTAGACCCGGTATATGTACATCTTGACAACTATTTCAACGTCAGTGCAAAAATAGTTCATTGGCCAGCTGTGGGAGAGAACGGATCATATGTAGTTAGTACGACCGGGAAGCCACAACGAGTAATAATAACGCCACAGGATTTCATCAGCACCTGACGTAACTCCCAGTCGACGTTAGCTTATGTAGTTATCCGGGCCTCGGCGACGGCACCCCACGGTTTACTGTCTCCACACGCTTGGGATATCGAGCTCATGACATCCGTCTCTCATCCCGTGGCGACCAGCATCCCGCCAAATATATATGTCACCCGTATGCTGCTCTTTTCATCTTGTTAATGCTTCACTTCCATTGATTTCTTACTAGTTGTAGTCATTTCTACTGTAGCATATGATTACAGTAAGCGATACTCGCCTCCCTATGTCTATTCATACGGTTGATAGCCTTCGACACTAGTTCTCACATTTCTGGACGAGGTAGAGTTCCTGTCCACTAACACGCTACCCATGGCTTTTATTGTTGACCATTTTGTAGGTAGAATATATCTGGGTCAGCGGATACTCTTCCTTGTTGCCATATATTCAATTCGCATAACCAGACCAAGCCCTGGACACGGGTATCCTTCTTGTTTGTCCTCGTGCGTATTTCAGCCCTCACCGAGTTGGAATGATGGTTAATTACTGTAAACTTCCAGGTTCGTTATTTCGGCCTGGGTTTCTTAATGTATTTGGAAGCACGCCGAGTATATCAATTGATTCCTGACCAACTTCACAGAGTTCATGTCATCTGTATGCTCGACACTTGGTCTTTCAGGTTTGTAGTGCTGACTGAGCCCGATACTTAAGATGAGAGATATTTTCTTCCTGACCCTCTAAAGGTAATTTCTCGTGTCACTAGCGACTAGCATTTGCACTTATAATTTTTTTTTTGCGGTAGACGTATGTATAAAATCTTCGTCTTCACACTGATCGATGACATTTCTGATCAAATGATCGCACCGTGTAGCTGTGAGTACACCAGTCCGGTGTTTGGATATTGACGTTGATTATGGTCGCTTCCAAGGTGGCATATATTTTATCTTTGGATCGTGTTGTGCTGTCATTTTTATCTGCGCTGCAGAATGTAAGAGCCATGTCCGCGTCCATTCAGACGAGTGACACTTTTTAATGCAGTGGCGATGATCCTGCGTGTGCGGGCACTGTATGGTCAATCGAAGCTCATCCTCGGTGTACTTCTTACACTGTACATTGTCGAAGTCGCCACATATCTAGTTTCCCTGATCTATATCATTGTTCACTATGAGCCCTCAGGTGCGTCATATCGTGTACACTATATAATTGCTCACACACTCCACGTTGATATAGATGCTGGCGTCCCACTGTTCGATTATTTGACTTGCTTGCAGCTGGCTCCCCCCATTTGGTTCGAAATCATAGACGGTGTCCAGATCACCCTCGATACGTTGATGTGTTTGCTCCTAGCTATTAATTTCGTTAGGGAGTCGGTGGAGACGTACGGAACGACAAGACGATTGGAATTAAACCATTATATCAGCCTCTTGGTGAGGGAAGGTATGATGTATTTTGTTTCGTACGTTCACGTCTCGTCACTTTTCGCATCGTCTCATTTATCCCACAAAACTGACTGTTTCGAATCAGGACTTTGTTGTTTGCGCTTGTGGACCTGCTGGCGGCCACACGCCACATTACGACTGACGAATGGTCGGAATCACTGGCTGCGTTTGCATGCGCACCTGCGGTGCTACTCGCCCCCCGATTCATTCTGAACTTGCGGCGACTTTATGCGCGCGATGTTCTGAACGGGGACGGGAACGACACATACATCACAGACATCGACATTGCGTTCGGTCTAACGTCGGCGCCTGGTCAGGGCCCTGCTGTGAGTATGATCTCGTTTGCGGGGGTTGGGCAGAACCAGACGATACGGACGGAAGAGGACGGTCAGTAGTGGTTCGATGACGATGAGACAACGAGGTCGTATACCTGCATCCATTCCATTACCCATGTTACCTAGTTCCGGCCCTGGCTCAGGCGTTGTAGGCATTATGTTTCCTTTTTCGGCCATACAGGAATTGGGACCATGATGTGCTTGCTTGATGCTCCGTACCCCACAGCGCCTCTCGGCGCTTTGATCATCGCACAGCCCCGAATCCGTCTCGCAGGCGCCTAATGTTTGACGTCAAACATTAGACATTCATACTGGCAAAGCAAGGTGGCCGCCACCTCGTTCCAAGTATTCACCATGGTCGACACAACAGTGTGGGAGGGTGTGGTCGGCTCGAGCGCTTCTAGGATGGTGATTGTGGCCAAAAATCAAGCGCACCGGGGACATGATCCCGCACAACACAATGTCGAAGGCGTTCCTAGGTTACTTGCTGAGCGGTAAGCAGAGACTCAGCTCCACACCTGCCTTGGAACCTACAGAAGCTGATTATTTCACTCATCTCATTCGATCAAGGATGCTCGCCGATACTGACTTCTACCTCCGGGTCCTATTTCCCACCCTGCTTGCGCCGTTGTCCTTGATCTTTTATCTCTCGGAGAGTTACTAGTTGCATTCCTGGATTATATTATCGGTGAGCAGACCTTAATTCCAGACTTCCAATTACCACTATTTCTGAGTGTGAGCGACATCTAGCACACGATAATGGCTTTTGAGCTTGCCCATGTCATCGTGAATCGGTCCCTTGAATCTGCTTCTCGTTGTAACAAGGTCACAGGATCGAAAAGCGTATGAAAGGTATCTCTCAACTCAAGCTCGACTGGACTTGCGCAGAACGTGCTTGCAGACAGGGGCTACCCTTCCATGCCGTCTAGTGAAACAAGGTCCTCTGACATCCGAGCCACCAGCCAAAGCAAGGGTCGAATCCAGGGCACTGTCGGATTCCGTTCCCGTCATGCAGATCGATGGGGGTTCTGAAATAACGACAATTCGCTTGTCAGAGCCTACGGACAATCGTGATATTCGATCCGAAAGAAGACTCACGCCACACAACTGACTCACGCCTGCTACTTATAATGCCGGGTGAGTCACTTAAGCCGGAAATGACATGCAGGGGGAGTTAGTTAATCCTGGACAGTCCATGCCCCACAATGCACTTCAGGACCTAGAACCGTGCTTCTGCATGCTTGTTGGAACATGTATGCTCTGTTCTGAGCGAAACAGAAACCCGACAGTGTGCTGGAGGAGTATTATGACAAGCTTTTCGGCGCCCCATCCACGGACACTCTCGAGTTTGTCACTATTCAGTCGACCTTTGGGTAGTCCTTGCTGATTGAGGATTACATGTCTCCATGTTTCCAGCTGCTCATCCAGTTTTTGAACACTCTCCGAGAGCAAATTGTCGTGCCCATGTTTGTCGATGCGAAGGGCAACTTCTGCCGCGGGACCCTTTTCGACTACGATACGATCATCAAGTCGATTGTGATGACGCTATCCTCTCTGGAGCCGACCGCATAGGGCGAGGCAGTCATTAGCACCGAGAACCAGGATGATCTGATGGTTATAGGCCCGAGCGTGGAGACCACTATAGTAGGTATACTTTTCCTCCCTCGGTTCGACGGCCGCTTCTCCCCGGCTGACGAGTCGCAATGTTCAAGGCTCCACTCAACGCTGCAGAGTTGAATACTGCACGGCCCCCAATCTCCTCGCGAGTGTAGTCGTTATTCTTCCTCGATGATCCGGCGACCGAAACAGAGTCGTATTGCAAAGGCAGAAAAGTCGAGCGTAGGCTGTCAGAATTCCGGGAGAACCTGTTCCGTGCGTGTACAGACATCTTGAACTTCATCCTTTCATATCGTCGTCTGAAGTATGCACCCGTTTGCATAAACAACTTGCACATTGCCAAGTTAAATCTGACTCCAAGGCGACACGGTTTTCACTGAGCCTCCAGCAACAAGGTTGATAATTTATGAGTTCGGTAGCGATTCCCATCTCTACAGATACGCATAAGATTAAACCGTCCGCCATTCATGCCTATTGACGGATACAACGTCGGGGTTAAACGACCTCGGACAGTTCAAAATCAGCGGCGTGTAACAATGTGGCGAACTGAAAATGACACGCTGGTGAGGATGTCGCGTGACATTCAGATCGACCACCTACCTGAACTCGTGAGATGTACTGTACTTGTTGGAAGTCGTATCCTGGTCTCTCGCTCAGGTCGCCTAGCGTCAGCATCAGGGAGGTAGGTTCACAAAGAGCATCATACGCGTCAACGCACCGCTGTTGTGATACATAGGGTCCGCGACTAGATGGAAGAGAAAACATGAAACACATCGTCCTCAGCAACAGTTCTCGCAACTCAAAACGACCTACTCGGTCCTGCACGTTCAAATACCTGCGTAGCGGCATATCCCTGCATGTGGAAAGACTGGGTGAACAGCGCTCGGTCAGCACCTCGCTCATGTGGTTCACCACACGACACATACTTGATGGTCGCTGCAGCAAACAGCTGTGTACCCGACACTCAATTCGGGACTATATATCGCAGCGACCTGTGAAACCAGCTCGGCAACCTCGGGGGTGCCAATGCTACACATTGGTTAATGAGTCAGGCAGTGTGTGATGGACGGAAGACGACGCACCGCTGTGGCAAGCCGAGCTGAAGAGGTTCTTCCGGAGCGTGGTATGCGAGCATGTCTGCTTGAATCATCAGTGTCACATTCGCGCCTTGGGCGTGCAATTCTTCTGCATGAATTCGTGCGACAGTCAGCAACTAGCGCGCGTTCCACAACGAGCACACGCGCACGGGCATAGGCATTTGAGCCACGCAGACCCTGTTCTTCGCCTGCAAATGCGACGAGCTCGACGTTTGTACGGAATTTGAGGCCAAGTTCCTTGATACGGCGGGCGATTGCGAGCAGGGAGATGGTCCCGGAGCCGTCGTCGTTGGCGCCGGGCGCCTACAGCTGTCATGTTCACGCGGTGATCACAATACGACACATGTCCGCGACACTCACGCGCGGCGAGCCAAACGAGCCCCGTGAGTCGTAGTGAGCAGAGATCAATACCATCGACTGCCGGTCCGCTATACCAGTGTATCTGCTTTGATGCACACGAACGCCAGTCGTCAATCAATCGAGAGCACGAAGAAAGGGCATACCAGATGACGTTGGGTGCAAACCCTTCAGACCACGACTTGAGCTCGCACGATGCACCCGCGCGTTCGAACTGTGTCTTGAGCCACGCCGCGGCGACACGCGAGCCACTGGCAAACGAATGGCGCGACTCGATCCCGGATGTCCCGTCTTCGTTGGTGAGGTAGCGAATATCTTTGCGCATGCCGTCGATGGAGATACCATCGACGATGGCGGCGACGATGGGTTTGAATTCTAGCGATCCGATAAGCTTGCGGATGTGATCAACGGCTTGCTGAGAGACGGGGAGAAGGGAGACCGGGGCGCTTGGGATGGGGGAAGCCTTCCAGTAGCGCGGGAGAAGGGTCGAGAGTGCGAGGGCAGCCGCATCGTCCGGGACAGTGACCAGGGCGGACCCGAGGGCAGAGTCATGGTAGAGTAGGGAGGGTACGGACAAGGGTGTGGTCAGGACGGTCTGGTAGTCGCTCGGGACGGCGTCAGTGCGGAGCCACTGGAAGAAGTTCTCCACTTCCGCGTCGTACGCGGTCGTTCTGAGAGCAGCGTCGATGGCAGACTCATGGACCCAGGCGAGCTGCTCGTCGCTGCCGACGACAAAAGACAGACTGGTCTGGACGAACTCACTCGCGCAGTCGGGCTCGGTAGACTTGAAGATGGCCTGCTCGCCGTGGATGCCATAAAAGCTGTTCACGAGACACGTCGGAACGGGTTGCGCGACGAGGTCGGTGTAGGGTAGGGCGAACAGAACAGCGCTGGCCATAGTCATGAGGAGTTGGAAAAGCAAGCGGCTACTTCGGTATGTAGTAACTTGTTTATTTCTTCCCCGTCATGTCAATCGCCTCTATCCACTTCTTTGGAACACCCCTCGAGAGCAGAAACTCGGTGACCGTCTTAATCTGTTTCCCTTGCACGAACACTTCCAGCCCAGATGCTTTTCCGGGTGCAGGAGACACTGTCAATACACACGTCAAGTGGGAGCAAACGACATGTCCCCGAGCACGTACCAGACGTTGCACACGCACATAGCCGTCTGAGTCCGTCTGCCATCTCCTCTCCCTCGAGGAAAAACGGCTCAAATCCGGTCACAAACGTGCTTGCCTTTCTGCCCTGCCGAACCTTGACCACGACCGAAATGGGTTTCAACTGCCCCTTCCTGTCGCCGATGCCACATGAATCCCTCGTGAGACAATGCACGATCGACGACGCGACGTACTTGAGCAATGTATCTTTCCCTTCCGCCTGTATCTCGTACCAACTCTGCATCTTCTCAGATAGTCTCCGTATGACGTCTTCTCGCTTCAAGAACTCAACGCTTTCGGGAGCCTCGCCTTTTGCGCATACTGTCGATAGCAGCACTTCGTCTGTTCCGGTGTTGACGTATGACTGGTTTTGCGGGTTTGTAAGTTGTCGTGTCGCGATGTACTTATTCACTGTCGACTTCAAATCCGAGTAAGTGTATAGCGCCGAGGAGCTGCGCCGCGATTACATTCAGCAAGATGACATGTTAACAAAACGTCCTTGGAGATGAATCTGGAAACCACGCACTCGAATCCTCCCTCAGAGAAGAACCTAGCAGACCCGCTGGCAGCATGTGGCTTCCACAACTCTTTCACTTCCATTTCTCGCACCCTAGATCTTTCTGCCTCTTCTCTTTTCTCCCTGGTCTCTTCCTTGATTTGTATGTCTCGGAGTGACGTATACGGTTGGTGCGCGACTACATCTGGGTGGGTAGCCGAGACACTTGTCACGACCGGCTCCGGCTTCATGTCTTTAAGTGCCAGAACCCGTTGTTTGTCCAAAACCTTGAAGAATGCGAGAAGAGACTTGTAGCTGGAGTGCTTGATGTCAATCTGTGGGTACGACGACGGCGCTCCCTGCTCATCAGACGAGTACTTGCCAACGGACGCAGGCCGGAAGGGCAGGATGTACGACGAATAGAAGGTGCTTGCAGATATGGGAAAGGACCCAGATGTCAGGGACTTGAGCGTGGTTGCGATGGCTTGCAGGACGGCGATGCGTAAGATGTCGGAGACCTCTATCCCAGTGTAAATTGGGGTAGGATCTCGAGCGGACAGATCCTACCTTCCTTAGAAAACACCGGCCCGCTCGGAGCGGGAGACAATATTTTGGGGTCAGAAGAGGGTGTCAGTGACTCAGCCGGGGGCAAATTGTTGGATGCGGCGCCGTTCGTTTCGCTCGGATCGCTGGCCACATCACTAGGCGCGGACTCTTGACACCGGTCATCGTTTGTCGGGTCCGATTTCAGCGCGTGGTTGTCTTTAGTTTCATCTTCCTCGACCTCGATTTCTTCGGGCGGATCAGCCTTGTTTCCCATACCGAATAGGCGATCTTTCCAGGTGTGCAATACATGAACGGCCTTTCCTTTGGCACCCGCCTTCAACGTGTCCAAGTCCACTGCCAGCCGTCCGACTGCGAGTGGAGGTCCACACGTTGGAGTAGATCCAACCGGGTGTTGCACGACGCTGACGAATTGCGGTGGCGACAGGGTGGGGCTGGATACCTGAACGACTACGCAGGTGGGTCAAGCATCACCGTTCGTGGGATGCCTGGTGCTGCGGAACAACCAGAGAAAGGAGCATGTACTCACCACCAGGAGTCATGAGGTCAGCACCCCCCACGAGGACAGGTATGACTGCAGCTGGCGTGGAGATGGTAGGAAGTAGGTCGTACTTCTTCCATAAGGTGTAAACTAGGATGTCAGGATATTAAGCGACTCTCAATGCGTCAGAGGCTAGTCATACCCGTGGGGATAAGATCATCCGCATCTTTTCCGATGGTAAACCAGAGCGGATCGCCCTCGGGGGACAGATAAATGACCTAGGTCGCGTGTGGCGAGATGGGTGTGCTCGAACCTGACACAGAACTGAATGCTCACACCAGGTTCGTTGGTATACGTTGCGATTTTTTGGGACATGAGCCCGTCTGGTACGAGTAGATCGCCGAGTTCAGGGGCCTCTATGCCAAACGCTTGTATGACGCGCTGCTTCAGCTTGCGCCGGTCAGAGCTGCGAAGCGGTGCTGTGGATCATGCAGCTGCTTTTTCTGGTGTATTTGCACATTGAACGAGGACGTACCAGAGGTCTTGATATTCGACAACGGTTTCTTGAACATCGCAGCGTGGCGAGTCCAACAGGCTTGGGGCACTGCAAATATAACCCTGCCAAAGAAGGCAACCTTGACATGTTGTCGGTTCTTACGACAGAAATGCCTCGAGCGACCTCTCAACGTTTCTCGAGGACACACCCGTCCTCTGTAAAATCGGCAGCGAGCTCTGCAAAAAAATGCGACAATGGCGAGAAAAGCTCGTCTGGCGTTCGAAATCCGATCTTCAACACTGAGCGATTTGGTCAACATATCCTCAAAAACCCACAGATCGCGCAAACGTATGCATCACTTTACGCCAGGCGTGCAGCTTGATCACGCTATTTGTTCACTTTCTTTTCGTTAGGATCGTAGACAAGGTCCGCCCTTTCCGTGTATCACAGTGTCTCAGGGTTGATCTCTCTCCAGGCTAATCTCCGTCCCACGGACAAAGTTCTAGAAGTCGGTCCCGGAACTGGAAATCTAACGGTCCGCATTTTAGAAAAAGCAAAACATGTTACCGCAGTAGAGCTGGACCCTCGGATGGCAGCAGAGGTTACGAAGCGTGTCCAAGGAAAGTATGTAGCAGTGTTCTTTGCCTCTGCTGCTGAATCTGACCCGTCTGTTATTTCCAGACCCGAACAGCGAAAGCTGGATGTTATCATTGGCGACTTTGTAAAAGCCGACCTGCCCTACTTCGATGTGTGCATATCCAACACGCCCTATCAAATCTCGTCGCCGCTCGTCTTCCGCCTGCTTTCTCATCGACCTATATGCCGCGTTGCCATCCTCATGTTCCAGCGTGAGTTTGCGCTTCGATTAGTTGCGCAACCCGGCACAGAGTTGTGGTCGAGGCTGTCCGCGAATGTCCAGCTTTATTCCAAGGTGGACCTCCTCATGCATGTCGGGAAGAACAACTTCCGACCGGCGCCATTGGTGGAGTCGTCCGTGGTGCGCATGCAACCGCTCGATCCGCCGCCACCGGTCAAGTTTGAAGAGTTTGATGGGCTTGGTCGAATAGTGTTCTCGCGAAGAAATAAAACGATTCATGCGACGTTTATGGCAAAGGGGGTCATAGACATGCTGGAGAAAAACTGGCGGACGTGGTGTTCGCTGCAAAACAAGGTAATTGATATCAAAGTAATGTCCCAGGCGCGATCACTCATTCACCTGTTTGTACCAAGACGATTGACGACAGCGTGGGTATGAAGGCCAGAACAGAGGAAGTGTTAAACTCGACGGGTTTCGGAGAACAGAGGGCTGCGAAGATGTCGGTTGATGATCTGTTAAAGTAGGTGTTCCGGGGATTTTACGCGCGTCTTCTGATGTCTTGCCAGACTCTTGTCTGCTTTCCACGATGAAGGCATCCATTTCGCGTAGCTAGACTACTGTAGTAATCACATGATATTCACGTGACTTTTACAATACAATCACGTGACAAAGGCAGACGCGAGAGCAAAGTGAAGTGAAACAAAACACCTTTGGATGGGCGTCGCTGGCTTGTGGGAGGTAAGAAACATTTCCGTCGAGTGTTCACTCACCAACGTTGACCTGGTAGGTTCTACGTCCCGCTGGGCAAGTTCGCTCGCTTACAGAGATCGCTGTCGAAGACGGCTTCAATGCCAATCCGTCCTGTCAGCGTGGTTTTCGTATCGGCATCGATGCATCCATCTGGTTCTTCCATGCGACTTATGGCAGGGAGGGCGAGAACCCAGAACTCCGCACCCTCTTTTTTCGTTGCTGTCGCTTGCTCCAATTGCCCTTTCTCCCCCTCTTCGTTTTTGATGGTCCAAACAGGCCTGCCATCAAACGCGGAAAGCGCGTCGGCGCGAATACGCATTGGCTCACACAGGGTATGAAGAATTTCATTGACGCGTTCGGTTTCGAGTGGTGGGTCGCCCCAGGGGAAGCCGAAGCCGAACTCGCCTATCTGAACAGAATCGGCATCATTGATGCAGTCCTTAGTGACGACGTGGACAACTTCCTCTTTGGTGCTACCATGGTCATTCGAAAGTGCGTACCTCTGTTTTCTATTGATGCGTTGTCTGATCTACTCAGTCCGAGTAATACCCTCTCTGGCAACCGTGCACACCCTGTTAAGAATGCGCAAGGAAAGGATGACGGAAACCACGTTGTAACCTATACCGCAGAAGCCATCCTCTCTGACTCTTCCGTAGCCCTCTCTCGTTCGGGCACCATCCTTATCGGCCTTCTTTCGGGTGGTGACTATATCCCTGCTGGTCTCCCTGGCTGTGGCCAGAAATTTGCAACAGGCCTCGCTCGTGCTGGTTTCGGAGATTCTCTCCTCAAAGCAGTCAAGGATTACAGAGGTGCTAGACTGGATGCGTTCCTCGACGAATGGAGACAAGACCTTCGGAGCGAACTCAAAACGAACAAAAATGGTTTTCTACCCTCAAAGAAACCCTCCCTCGCTGCGTCGCTTCCGGATGACTTTCCATCCTTGCCCGTCCTCATGTCCTATGCAAACCCCCTTACTTCTGAAAACCCACCGCAAAAGGGGAAGCGCAAGGCCCTTCCTGGTGAGTGGAGAAGCGATCCAGATCCGATGCGAATTGCTTCCCTCTGCGAGCTCTACTTTGAGTGGGGGGTAAAAGATGTTATCGTGCATAGGTTCAGAACCGTGCTCTGGTCTGGAATTGTCTGCAGAGCGGTCCGGCGGAGTGTTGTGGATGATGATATCCGTCGGCTTCTTGATAGTAAGGAAGATGACATCGACGGTCCCTCATCGCCCACAAAACGAATCTCTTCCACTCTCTCTGTCCTTACGCTCGAGTCTCCCTCAAAGAAGTCAGCTGCGAATACGTCTACTTGCGTTTCATCCGGATCCGAATCCTTCACGCTATCTTCGCTTGTCACACTTACTGCCCCGGCATCATCTAGCTCATCTCGTCCTACGACCCCATCTTCGCCGAGGTTGCCAGTTTCTAGACCATCTCCCTTGCTCCTAGAGGTTCTCTCTCAGCGCGCTCATACTTCTACTGACTCTACGCTTGAATACCGCATCCTCGTCGACCCTACTACACTCGTAGAGCGTGCAGAGAACGGCGTAAAAGGTCTCCGGCCTCCCCTCATTGGTGGACTTTTTGGCATCGACCCCGAGGACGAAGAGGGTAGCGAGCCCTGCCAAGACGCAGATGAGAGTGGGAGCGGGAGCGACGATGGCATTGGACGCCTCGAGACCGCCGCTGGTGCCGCGTCCAAGTCGGGGGCAAAGAGACGGAAGGCGCGTCGAGAGGTCCCGACGGCGCCGCTTCGTTTGTGGCTGCCCGCATGCATGGTACGCGCTGCTGCACCTGTGCTAGTGGAGGCATATGAGGAAAAGGCAAGGGTACGTGAGGAGAAGAAGGCGAAACGTGGAACGAAGGGTGGGCGGGGCGGGCGCGCAAGAACGGAGACCAAGTCGACGTCGAAGAGGACAAAAGGGAAAGACGTTGCGGACGACGATGACGAGCTGTCCGTACCCGGGCCATCCGCAACCAAGACTGCAGTAGCGCCGAAGATGAAACCGAAAGCGGTAGGGATTGGCGGCAGGAGGAGGAAACCGAAACAGGCGTCGGAAGCGCAAAACGATGCGTACGAGTACTTCGACTTGAGCGCTGGCGAAAGTCCGTGCTCGTCTGATGGGGATGGGGACGATGTCAGGAAGGGCGGAGTTAAGGAAAAGACGAGACAGACGGGGGTTACGAAGCCGGCAGCAAAGACAAGCACAAAGACTGACACAACGCGTAGGAGGGCACCAACCACCAGCACGATGAAAGAATTCTTCAACACCAAAAAACCGTCCGTCATGAAGGCAATCGGATTAAAATCGACCACTTCTCAGTCTCTCGTCGCCAAGTTACCTAAGCTGAACTCCACGATTTCGAGACGAGTGTACGGAAAGGAGGGGGAGGATGAATCTACAGACGCTGACATCCCACCTCCCTTACCGAGATCATCACGTCCGCTTGATGTCCTCCGTGCTAAATCCAAGGGCACTACTGTACCCTCCAAACCTACCTTGATACCCAAGCCGACGGCCGTTCCAAGATGCGAAGAGGAAGAATTATCCCCTGGCTCACCATACCTTCCACCATCTAGATCAACATCTATCACGCTGAGCTTGCCCTGTCGACCAATTCAACAAGCTCCGTCTGTAAAGAAAGCATCTTTGTTTGTCGACGTTTCAGATACAGATTCAGACGTTGCGGTGAGCGACATTCGACGACCGCTGCTCGGCACGAGAGCGACTACTGTTATGCATAAAAAAGCGGGTAGTGGTGCCGCCAGTCTTGAGGACGGAAACGCAGACAGCGATACGGTCGAAATTGTGGATGTGTTCACTGCTCCACGTGCCAGTGAATCCTCGCTGGTGTGCTCACCGGTACCAAGCTCTTCACTTGTCAAGCCTTCGTTTGACCATACACCAGCAAGACCTATTGCATCGGACGGATGCCCTACCAATCCCACCAAATTCATCCCTCGGACCAGCGTTGATTCCGCCGTTGAACCACACGACACGACGAACCCGCGCCGTCGCGTGTCGTTGGACACGGAGACATGTGCATCTGGCAACGAGAGAAACAGTATCCTCAAATCACCGCGTAAATCGGCGACGCATTCTTCACCACGACACGTTTCCCATACACATGGGCCTGCACTGTCTCTACAGAAACCTCGGCCGAGTGACGCCTCTGTGATTTGCATCTCTAGCGGGTCCGAGGACGAACACAGCGCAAAGCTCAGTATCAGGGGCAGCCGAGCTCGTGGAGGTGTGGAGGTGAACGAGGATCGAGATGAATGGACGGACTGGGACGTGGACGAATGGGCGGACACGGGGATGATAATGTCTGTGCCACCCATTCCTGTTCGTGCCTCGGCGACCGATTTCGCATCCTGTGTTCCAGCAGCGGAGGCCATACAAAACTCTAAATTCAAGCCGGCCCCTGCCGCCCTGAAAGCGAATGCGCGCGCACCGTTTGCAGAGTCTGAGGCTTCTGGTAGGACCACGACTACAAGTCTCAAGAACACAAGGGACAACAATAATACCATTGCACCCCACCCAATGCACCACGCTCCTTTACTTGCTGCGCATGCAAAGCGAAGCAAGGGTGAGGACGATGATATAATCGACCTCACCTCTGACTAGATCTGATCCCCCTACGCACTTTTCTTTACCGCTCGCTCACCATACCGGACTAGCGTTCCGTGGGACGGCCATTTTAAAGATCTGACACTTTATTTAGTATTGGTGGCGCAGGGGCTAAGGACCGTTGTACATTTACTATGTGGTCCGTGCCAAGAACACTACGTGCAGCCTTAAGGCCTTAAGGGCTCTCCTACCTCGGCTTGCTTCGGGGCCCTGATCCGGACGGTCACTATGTGAATAACATCCAAAAATCCAACACTCCCAGACAGTCATGCCTCGAGCTCTACTCGTCAATTGACACTCCAGGCTCTTCATATGCATCGTGAGAGGCACATTGAATTCGGATATACTAGTACAGTCGGATTCAACGTTGCAGAGACGAACGCGACTTGCAAGATGACATTGCAATGATCCTGACAATACAACAGATAGGAAGTAGTAGTAGCTATAGGCGTGCGATGTAACATGGATACAAGATTGCAAAAAAAAAGAATGTGGTTGATATGCTTTTAACCTAGTGAAGAAGAAAAAAAGGAAATTCCAAACGAACGGTAGCAGAAATGAATGAGAATGTGAAAATGCACAACGTACGGACTCGAGCCCGCCTTCTTTTTTTCTGACCACGGGATGGGGTGACTCCTGTTCAGTAAACCGCTGTAAAGTTCCTCGATCTTTCCTCCCCGATCACCCCTTCCCCTCCTTCTCTGCTTCCACTAAAACCACCCCCTAAGGAGGAATCCTCCATGTTCCTCACGAACCTCTTCACCACCTGCAACCTCTGCCTCCAATTGGTGATGACTTCCACCTCCACCTCATCCCGCTCCGTCTTCTCAAACACGTTGGTAAACCAGTCGCCCAACAATGTGAGCTGTCTCACTAAAAGGGGAAGTTTCTCCGCACTTATGAGCTTGAAACTTCCGACAGGTGTAAAGTCTTTCATTCCCTGTGCCCGTTGGACCGTCACCTTGAAATACTCGTTCTCCGCTTCATGTGGAGGCGTGGTCGTGACCGTGCCCATGCCGGAGGGCACGAGGAGCGGAGACTGCGACGGGGAAGGCTTGACATCCACGGGGAGGGTAGTAACAGAACTCCTGAAGTTCGAAAACGCCGCTATGGCTCCCAGTGAATGAGGTTCGATCACGATGTTCAAAAACTGGAACTGCGTCGCGAGCGTGTCAAATTTATATGGCTGGCCTCCATCGTTCCATACGATCCGGACGTAATCGTTGCCAATGTGTCTCTTCTTGTTTACGCAATACTCGTCGTCGGCTGCATTGGGCATCATCGTAGCGGCATGGAAGAGCACCTGGCCAATATCATCCCACCATGCATAGGCATATTCTCCGTCCTCGTCCGCATTCAGACCACCGGCATAAATGTCGACCTGTCCACGGAGGTTGATCAGGCGTCCAATTCCTTCAAGGAAACGGGTATAGGCAGGTGAGCCATAGGTGTTTCGGAGGATGTCAAGTTCGTGCGTTTGGCCGGGGGCGACGTACAGAATACCCACTTTGTGTGTATCGATGACAGGCGTACGATCAAGGTTTCGGAAAAGGGCAGGAAGAGCAGACTCGTCAATGATGCGACGGTGTGCTGGGGCGCTGGGGTACGATGAAAGTTGGAGCGGCAGGAACGAAGGGTCTACTATGACTTGTTTTCGGCGCTGTGAAGGGGCAGTCTTACTCCAGACGTAACCTGTAATGGGGTCGGGAGTGGGAGGGGATAATGATTCGTTGCAGGTCGGGGTGAGCTCTCGGATTTCCTGTTCATGAACATGTCAGAATGTAAGTCAAAGATAAAACCAGAGGACGATTACATTGATGCCGCTAGTCAGTTGTTCCGTCTCCCCCAAAGGATCAGGCCGTCCTGGTCTGGCTTCTTCCCTTTCCATAAGGAGAGCCGCAGGCAGGGACACCATGTCCGGATCGACTTCCCCGGGCCCAACGAGAGGGACATTCTCCAGCTTGCAAAGCAACTTGGTGAACCCAGACGGGCGTCTCGAGATAACTTCGATCCATCCTAATTTCGCCAGGGCGCGAATGGTGACGATCGAATTACCCATCAACCACGACTTCTCGTTGATTGCAGGCTCTGATGGGAGGTGGTCTGTGGTGTTGGGATTCATGACGATCTCGCTGAGCACCGAGTTTGCGGGCCGAGGGTCGGCACTGGCGTACGTGTATCGGGCCAGCCAATCAAAACACACCTCCGTCGGTTCATCGACCTCAGAGCGTTCCTCGTTGGCCAATAGCAGTTGCCTTGTGATGTACGGAATGTGTCGCGGCCGATCGGGAAGCCTTACAGCCAAAAACCAAACGTAGACAACATAGAAGGATATCATCCGTACATACTGCGACATGGCCCACGAGATAACTGGCGTTGCCCCAGGACGATTGTGGTGCTGGAGATATTGCAGAGCGACACCGAATATCATTTTGAAGTCGCCTTCGCGTAGGTTGGCATGCAATTCGGGAATAGACCCAATGATAGCAAGAAAGCTGAGAATGTGGACGGCCATGTCGGGATTGGACATGATCTGGGAGAGTTTCTCGAGGAGAGGAGGAAGACTGCGTTTGACGGAGGACGTCAGTTCAAACGACGAAAGCGTGAGTGCGTGGAGACAGCAAATTATAGTCGAAGATTGTCCGTTCAGTCCTTCTCTAAGAACGTCCACAAGCGCATGCCGAAGTGGGAGGTCGAAACAGCGTCGATAGCTGATCGAGACCGATAGCGTGTGGTACGCAAGGCCATGCGCATCTCGCGCTTTGAGACCCGTAGGCCATCGTTCAATGGAAGACCCCAGATCACCATCGGTGACGCCGGAGCATATCACCGTCACCAGTTTGGCAATGAGCGATCGACATTTTGGCCCGCAGAACAAATGCTTGTTGGACAGCTGCACGGGAAGATGACACAGCAGATAGGAGAGAATGTCCCAATGCCTCTCTTTCTCGAGTATCCCTAGGACGCCCACGAGGTAAGCATCGATTGGGATAACGCGAGGAGTCTCTTGTATCGGGTCATAGGACACAATCCCTTCGCTAGGGGTATCTGCATCGATCGCGATAAACGGAAGTGTTTCAGGGACGGACCAAAGGACTTCTCTCCATTTCACGGCGATCACGGCAGACGGTGGAGGTGAGACTGGAAGTGATGCTCTTGAGCGACTTCTGCTTGGTGCTGAGTGTGAGGTTGGGATACCTCGCCCGCGTGAAATCCTCCTACCATCACGCTCCTGCATGCCCTTTGAGCGGCGAGGAAGAAGTTCCTCTTGGAGGGTATCAGTGGATTGCCAGCGTTCATCTTGATGTACAGACTCGGGTCCACGCCCGATGAGAGAGGCAAGCTTGGCACCGAGTCCATCTGGGTCATGATGTGCTTCGACGAAGTAAATGCGATGATCCCGATCGGCTCGGAGACGCATCAGGAATTGCAAAGCTAAAATCCGCGCTCGCGGACATCTTGCATCCGTCACAATCTGTACGATGATTCGGTATACAGAAGTAGCAAAGTCGACATTCTCTTGGACTAATGAATAGGGTGTGAACGTGAGCTGGCTGAATATCGCAGCTAAAGAGACCACTGAAAGGGATGCTCGCGTAAGCGTCGGTTCCGAAGATGGTGAGGAGATGAGGGGTGGTGGCGGGTTATCGGGCTGTTCCTGTGGAGGTTGTGACTGCGAACGTGACCCTGCAAGAGTCGACAGTAAGGACATGACGGACGGCAGCCCCGAATCCCGGACAGAGCTGCCGCGGTACTCTGATTGTCTTCGAGAGAGAACAGGAGAGGCAGCACTTGAGGTACCACCCGACAAAGGCACAAAAGGACCGGGAGACGGCATTTCCGACGCGTTTACAAAAGTCGTGTCGTCATCATCTTCTACGGCATCATCTAAAGCCACCCTCTTGAGTAGCTCAATCATTTCCCTTGTTGAAGTGTATGGAGAAGAGCCAGAGGGAGGATCAGCCGAGGGAGACCGCCGGTTGACTGTGCGCAACACGACCTCATCTGCAAGAATTCTGCCCATAACAATGTTGGTAGATGTATCCAAGCTGTCGTCCGCACCTCGCTGACAAAACTTGAATATCAGCTCCGCCAGATCCATCCTATAGCTGTGCATGTCCTTCAAAGAATCATAGATCGCTTCAAGCACTTTCATGAGTTCGAGACGTGTGAGGGGGCGTGTGGGACCAAAGATAGTCGTGTTCGACAGAATGCTTGCCCAGTTCCGCAGCCAGTCTGGTGAGGCCGGGGATAAGTCGTGTTGTTCAAACATAACTACCGGAAGTTTAGCGGTGTCCGTATCGGTCAAATGGTCAGCGATGGACAGAAGCGTGGTAGAAAGCGAAGGATTCATATACGTGGAGTGGTCCCGCACCAAGAGAGACGTCAGCGTGCGCAAGAACGGCGTCGGAGCATCACTAGGTTGGGATAACGGAATGATCAAGGGTGTATCATCTGGATTTCTGCCAGTCTTGGTGTCAGTATTTCGCCCACCAGACATTAAGAGAGAACGAACTTAAGGGGATGAACAAATGATACTAAATGACGTAAAGTCTCGCCCGCAATGCTGGCTTCTTCTTCGTCCATGTCAACACCGTCTTCCCTCTCATCGAATTCTTGGAATATATCCTTCAAGGTACCCGCAGCTTCGTCCAATATACGATCCCTGTCGGTACGGACGGCCTCGTCGGATTCCGCACTAGCCCGCTCTGCCCAAGCACTGATAGACTTGCACAACATGCGCCCGAGCTTTAATAGGTCCCAACCCGACAAGTCATCCTTTGACCACGCGCGCTCCATTAAATCCTTTTCGAGGTCCATTTGGCTGGGTACTCCAGATTGTGTGTAGGTGAGGGTGCTCAGTCTCCCAATATATGCTCTGGCCATCTTACTACAAAGTGCCTGACGAATGTCGAAGCGCAATGTCCGATGGGCTCCGAGGGACGTTGAGAGACTGTGAGGGTTCAATACTTGATCGGTAAGAGACAAATAACGCTTGAGTATCATCATACATGATGCACCGTAAGGACCTGAAAAAAGGGAATGCAGCATATTCTGTATCCGTTCCTCGAGAGCGACGGGACCACGTGGGTGGCCACTCATTACGGACAAGCGAGGCAATGGAGAAGCAAAGAATGCCTGAGCCCGGAATAGAAGAGGAAGGATAAGAGTGAGTGTTTTGGGAGCCAGAGACTTTAGTTGGGAGTGCAGGTGATCAAGATAAATAGTAACCATCAACTCTGCGGGGTGTCGAGGTGGATGGACAGCGGAGGGTGGAATGGAACGAACGGAAACCGAGGAAGAATGCCTCTTGTGTCCGTTGGACGGTGTCTTTAAAGCAACAGACTGCTCGCCCAACCCAGTCGGAGAAGCAATTGGGGTAGTGCCCGAAACGAAGGTGAGTGGGAGATCCAGCGTTTTGGAAACCAAAGATGCATAAAACTGGAGAACACTGGCAAGGTCACCCTCTGAGACGCGTGCGACGGTCTCAGGGTGTTCGAGGATGGAGGACACAAACGCCGCGAGAAGCTCGACGCTTCGCTCGTGAGCAGCACAATCTGGGGGGTCGCCGGAGACGTACGCGTCAAATGCGCCATTTATCCAGCTTTTGAGGAGACTAAGCAGAGGTATCTCGATGCCAAAGGCCTCGCTTCCGCCTTTGGTGAGAGCGCGGAGGGCACGCAGACGAGAGTCGCCAACCTCTGGAGACCACGACGTGTGCAAAAGCAGAGAGCAGTGAGCGAGTTTATCTGAAGTAGTGACCATGTCTTCGCATCTCTCCCAGTATGAGGCCATGATCTCGTAGCCGGCACATTGTAGCTGCGGAGGGAAATCAAGACCGCAAAGGGTTCCCAGGAGAGGGCTCAGGACGGCAGGTTTCGGGAGCGGGGAGTGGGTGGCGATGATGGCAGCCAAGGCACGAGCGTGGCCCAGACTTGGGACAGAAGGCGGCGACAGGACCTCCACGAGCGCATCAAAGGCGAGTGTCTGAGGCTGGGACTGAGGTGCAGGCGTTGACACGGTCTCTAGCCTGGGCCTGCGCCACCCGGCTGCAAAGGAGGAAAATGTGGTGGTGTTTGACCTCTGCCTGTGCTTTGGGCCGACATCCAGCGTGTCCGCATGGGGAGGGGCCATACAATGGGAAGGGTCAGATGTTCCTGCTAGACGCTGGCGTGAGACGGGTGGATGCTGGCTGCGACGAGGAGCTCACCAGGACGCGCGCAACGTCTGGTCAGGAGAACGAAAAGCGAGGGCGTCAAGGGTCGTGCAGGAGCTCGTTCGAACGAGCTGCCCTACAAAGTATATACCCCATTACGTTAGCCATTTATCTTGGCCGGGAAAGGACCCCGGACACCGCCTAATCTCTGTCTAGGGTACAACGTGCTACACTCCGCCCTCACTCCTCGAACGCGCGCACGACAGCTTCCCTCGACGCAGATCGACAGACAATCGAGCATGAATACGGAAGTGGGCGGCTGCAAAACGGCGAGGCAGCGTAACGTCAATGCCATTTTACCAACGACCCTGGAGCGCCAACCTACCGAATCACGCCCGCCGTGAATTTGGGTTCGATATCGATCTCCCTCCCCGCACTGTCCTTGCCCTTGTCGACGCGGAACATCGCAAGGATGCTCACGATTCCCATCCACAACATCGAATCTGCTACCCACTTGCCTGGGCAGTGTCTTCGTCCGAACCCAAAAGCAACGCGCGAAGTGAGGGGATCGTCGTCCACGACAGTTCCATCTTCACTGAGGTACCGCGCCGGGTCAAAGATGTAGGGATCAGGGTGCTCGCTCTCCTCGTGATGAATCTCCCTGCGGAAAAACACCCTTGTCAAACCCGTTCGGGCGATTTGGCGGCCATCACTCACCAGACGTTGGGCAAAATCATAGTCCCTGAAACGTGTCAAAACGGATCATCACGCCATCAAGTCATGCGCACACCTCTTGGTATGAAATACCCCTCAAAAACGTCATCACGACAGGTCATGTGAGGTAATGCTGAATGACGCACACCATCAGCGTACCGACATGCCATTTTGCTCGACGACAAACCCAGTGGTGCGACACTATGCCACCTCATCGTTTCTCGCAGGACGGCTTCGATATAGGGTAATGATTTCCGATGGCTGAAATCTGGGAGAATACCCGCCGCTAACACTGAATCAATCTCAGCTTGTGCGCGACATTGGGCCTCGGGGTAAAGTGTCATTGCCATCAGAAACGCCGACAAGGTAGCCGCGCTCTGCAATCGTGCTTCTTAGCTTGCGTGACAAGAACATGTGATTCCTTGTGACGAGCGACTCACCGAATCATAGCCCGCTACGTTAAGAAAGAAAGGATGGATCAGCCCACACGATCCCGGAAACGTAAAGAACATACACACCAATGTAGACGGTCGCGGCACATTCCTTGATTGCCTTTTCTTGCAATGCACGCTCTTCCGCTCCGTCCAGTTTGTCCAGCAGATCTGAAACCATGGACTTTGCAAACGATCCTGTCTCCTGGGTCGTAACGTCACGCGGTGACATGAGAAATAAGCGTTCGTCGTCCGCACCATGCTCTTCCTCACGTACTCGAACGGGCCGTCCAAAGTTCTCAGGGAGAGCTCCTGGGACCTCAGGGCGTCTCTCTTGAACGTTGCACCAGGGAACCAAGCCGGGATGTTCGTCACTGCACCGTCGAACCTCAGCTACCACACCTCTACGGCCCCTGAACACCACTCATATGGAAAGGTACCCACGGAAAGGAAACGCAGTAAGCATCGCATTTCGTTCGGGAAGCAATCCATCACTCAGTAATTTAACAAACTCCGAAAGCGATTTCACGAGCGGTGCGTCCAAGGAATCTATCTGATATCCATAGGTAAACATCATGGTGATGGAAATGATGTATCTGAAAGGGGTGAACAACGCGCGTGACGGGGACTGGCGACAACTGACAACTGGATGTGGTTCTCGAAATCCTCTGGAGCATCGAGGAGGCTCCGGATAAGCTTCATCGCCTTGGCTCTGTAGAGGCCTTGGTGCAATTCCACGGTCTCTGACTTCATCGCTTGGTGGAACATTCTCCTGTGAGTCCGCCATTCCGGACCATAAGGAAGAAATGCTGTGGAAAAATCGATACCAAACCTGTTGGCCCAGGGAGGATCACATGTCAGTTGGTTGGCGCGGGGCAACGCGCGCTCGAAACTCACAGTTTGCCAATGCATGTGGTCGGACGTCCGGAATACGTCGACGAACGTTGGTCCAGCAACTGTCTCGCAACTCTGTTCGAATTGATGATGACGACATCCTGACCTAGAAGTCGACAATACACAATGGGACCTGCGACAACAGACAGATGTTGGCGAGGGAACAACGATCGTGAAGCTCACGCACCATATCTCTTTCGCCACACGCTGTACGTGAGCCATGGTTGTTCGGCGTCGATGTCGAGAACGTTGCCCACAATGGGGAGGGGTGTTGGACCCGGGGGTAGTGGGAGTCCGTTTCGTGACCGTGTGGCACGGCGGTAACAAATCACACAACCAAGGATGGACAGTGCAAGGAGAGAAACGTCAAAGGGAGAACACATTTAAGTTGGACTCACAAGCCATGACGACCTCTGCTTTATATACAGTTCTGGGAAATAACATCATCGTAACGGCCCCTGTTCTAGACTTGGTCGTGGACGTTGTGCCACGCGGAAGAATTGCACGTCGAGAACCGCCGGAAGTTGTGGGACGCACCACGTAAGTGATAGCCTTGGAGGCTATGATAATCGTGTCATCGACTTCGCGATGCATAAGGCAAGCAGGTCGGCCGTCCGAAGACCCTTCGCCGCGGTGTCTCTTGTTTCAGGTTCGGGTCACTATTATTTGATTACCTTGGTGCCTTCCCGGGGACCGTCTACTGAACCAAGTACCGTAGTTTCCTTGCAGAGCCGCCAGGTGAGAATATCGATTTAAACTGACCATCTACAACATCGAGCGTATACTGGGAGGGAGGCACACAAAGTGGTATTCGTGACGATCATGATCGGGGTCCATTGCAAGAGGATATGAAGAGTTAGAACAACAACAAAAAACTGAAAGACTAACAAAACATGTCCAAAGAGTAGGAAAAAATGTGACGAGGAACAAGGTTCGAGTGAAAGGGGAACCTGGCTTGCGTGCTTGTCGCCAAACGTGACGGCGTTCATCGAGTCACAGCGGCAGATACAGAATGTCGCTTTGGGTTATGGTTGTTCCGTCCCTTCAACGGCGGGGAAATCGATTGGGTGCCGTGCCCGTGTTGCTGTGCAGATCGAAAAGGACGGAGACCGCAATCCCGAGGAGCTACTTCTCCACACTTGACGTGTGCTCTGTTCGTGGAGGACAGGAGAACGGGGACACACCAACCAGTCAGATGAGGCCCTTCTGCATCCGAGTGCAATTAATCTACCTACCGAAGCCCGCAGTCATCACACTCCAGGACAGGCTTCCACCCAATTCTCTTTGCACAGATATCGCATTTCTGGATTAGAAGTGCACTCGAGAAGAACAACTCGAGAGAATTCCAGCCTCCATCGAGATACCGAGCAGGCGAGGCTGAACCAGAACGTTTCGCGCCTGGCCGGATTAACGTAAATCTATGCAACATGGTTATAGACCGGATGGAAGAATGCCCCTTTGTTGCTCTGGTGGTGGACGGAACTGATGATTGAGCGGTGCCATACGTTCGGGCTGAGAGCATCGAATCGGAGGTGGTGGGAGTGATGCTGTCATCCGTGGAAGACGTCGCCCCCGGAGTGATGGGGTCCGGCGTAGCATTCGGATCTGGACAGGGTCGAATCGTGAGAACTGAAGACAAGGATGGTGGAACGGTTTCAGTGGCGTTGCCCGCATGTCCGCGAATAACGGTGGTGCTATGGTCCGAGTACGTGCTTGACGTGGTGTTGAGAAGGGGAGAAGTGCTATTCTCATTGTTTCCTGGGAGGGATGCGTCAGGGTATGCGGTTACGACACGAGACAGACTGCCTACCATTGGTGGCCCCATCAATGCTCCAATTACTGTCGAGGTGCATGCTGGTATCAAGACCCTCCACATCGTTCATGAGCTCTTCGTCGCTGTCTTCATCACTGCTGGACAGCGCTGCCACAATATCATCAGCTGCCTTTGGTGTCAACTGCCTAATGTCTTTCCCGATTCCAACACCAAAGCTAGGAATACGGGGTGCCGTTGGCCGCTTCCCGCCTGTCATGAATTTAACGCTACCCAGGTGGAGATCCTCTGTTTCTGGGTGAGCGAGGACTTCTGCTTCGATCTCCTGTAAACGCTCGAGGATATGGCGTGTAGTGGGGCGTGCAGTGGGATTCTCGGCAAGACAGTCCAGGCAAAGAGAAAGGAAAGCAGGTGGGCATCCTTTGTCCGCCAATTTATGTACCTCATCTGTATCGATCCCAAATGCGGGGCCAGTGCGTTTGAAATGGCAGTCATCGGCAAGTCGGCGAGAGGCTATTTCACAGAAAATGATTCCAAGAGAGAATATGTCAGTTTGGAGGTCGAATTCGTGACCCAGTAGGATTTCAGGGGACATGTACGAGTCCGTGCCGCAGAAGGTAAGTCTTTTGCTTTCTTCCTCGTTTCTGGCCGCGATGCGGGCGAAACCAAAGTCTGTGATTTTGAGACGGCCGTTGGTGGTAACAAGCAAGTTTTCACCCTTGAGATCACGATGTATGCATTTACGTGCATGGAGATAGGCAAGGGCACGGGCGATATCCGTCGCGAAGGATATACGAAGACGCCACGGGAAGGGCTTGCTCTTGTCAAAAATGTACTGTCGAAGATTGCCTGAATCCTAGGTCAGTGAAAATTTTCGGCGGGTTGCATGCACTTGACCATTTTCGATATATTCGGAAATGATGAAAATTCGACCGTCAGGCTGGGGTGCACGGGAAAGTCCAAGGTATAAAACGACATTTGGGTGACGTGCTTCCCTGAACGATGGATGAGCACCGTGCAGGACAAGTGAAGGGGAGGGATACTTCATGAGACGCCACTCCCGCTCGAAGTACTTGGCGACGTCATACTTGTTGGAGGGGAGTACCTCTTTGATGGCGACGTCGATTCCCAGGTAAGATCCTGTGGCGTCCGTGAGTATCAAGATGATGAAACGAGAGAGAGACGGGCCCTTGTAGACGTTTCCAAACGAGCCGGATCCGAGCTTCTTCCAGTCGCCCCTGATATCCTGGAGCGAGGGCATGACAAGAGTGTGGGATGGGCAGGCGTGCGCTACACACCTCGAACGGAATGACGTCGAACGCGTCTGCCATCGGACCTGTCGAGAAGTTGCCGATGTCACCGTCGGTGTCCATCGCTCCGTCCCATCTCAACTTTGTCTGGCTCAGGCGAGACAGCACGTGATCACAGCGCGTGAATCTAATCTAATCTCGGACGCGAAACAATATAAAATAAAATAAATAAATGGCCAGACGCCATGGCTCTCGTTCGCTTCGAATCCTCGTTCGCGCCAAATGGCTGGTCAAACAAGGACATGGACCCCGTCCCTCCCCACCTCAGGACCTGGACGTGAGCACCCCCACCCGTCGTGTCTTCCCTGTGTTCATCTCCCATTCTGCCAGCACATGGAGCTACGTGCGTCACTCCCCAGCCAGTCATCTACATGGCTCACCATGACTGCACTCAGATTACTTATTGGCTCTCGGACGCTGCAACGATCGCGGTGTGGGAGCTTGCCGGCTCTATGCTTGCAGTCGGTCTGTCTTGGTGCGCGCCCCTCTTTCGCTCTCTCTCGTGCGGGTGCTGAAACCATCGAAGGCGCCAAGCCCTCTCGTGCATCGCTGTCGGCTACTGTATTATTTCCGTGGTCATGGTACTCAACGGCACCATCGGTGCTCGTCTCCATATCGCGTTCCCTGTCCTCAACAGGTCTTCATTTGGCTTCTGGTTCAGCTACTTTACCGTCTTCAGCCGCATCATCCTCTCCATGTTTTGGTTTGGCATTCAGGTCAATATCTGTTACACCCCGCATTTTCGATTTGGTTAACCGTCCAACCCCCAGTCATATAACGGGTCACAATGCATATACCAGGTGAGGTCCTGGACTGTCCTTGCCTCGTCTCGTCATCTAGAACTTGAACCAAGATGATCAAGGCCATTTGGCCTTCCATTGCGACTATGTCAAACCATCTTCCCCCTGGTGTAAACATTACAAGCTCTGGTCTTTTATGCTTCTTCGTTTATTGGCTCGTCCAGTTCCCCTTCTTGCTTGCCCCACCCCAGAAACTGAAATGGCTGTTCTATGTCAAAGGCGCGATAGTTCCGGCAACCTGGCTCGCCATGGTCATCTGGGCATTCATTCGAGTGCCCCCGTCCAATGGGCTTTTCGCTGAGCATGCTAGCATAAGCGGGTCTCAGTTCTCCTGGAGTTGGCTGAGCGCACTTAACAGTGCCCTGGGCACGTATGCTACCTTGTCTGTCAATATCCCCGACTTCACTGTGAGGCACCCATCTTTCTTTGTGTCACGGATAGCTCATTGGCCCACCAGCGGTACGCGAAGAACGAGAGAGCGTAAGCAGCCTTGTTAAGACCAAGGATACAACACTTACGGCCTCCGCTAGCCAATTCGTGCAACCCTTCATTATACCCATTGCGTTCGTGCTCTGTGGTTTTGCCGGTATCGCAGTCACGAGCGCCGGAATCCAGCTCTATGGGGAGGTACTCTGGAACCCCTTGCTCCTTGTTGACAAATGGCACAATCGTGCTGCTGCTTTCTTTGTTTCGCTCTCTTTTTGCCTTGCAACTATTGCATCAAACATTAGCGCGAATACATTTGGTGCCGGAAATGACATGACAGCATTGTTTCCAAAGGTGTTGTCATGATTGGTACATCAGATGAACTATGTAAGTTGCTGACACGACGAACAGTACATCAACATCAGGCGTGGTCAAATAATTTGTGCTTTGATTGGTGGCTGGGCTTTCGTTCCTTGGGAGATACTAGCCAAGTAAGTCTCCAACGCTCGAACTTTCACGTAACATAGGCCCAGCACTCACTACACTGGTATCGAGTGCGCAAGGATTTCTGAACTTCATGAACGGGTACACCGTTTTCTTGGGGCCATTCGCAGGAATCATGGTTACGGACGTACGTTTTCGTCCAAAATCGATTCGCATTCACCCGATCGCCATTCTTGCAGTTTTGGCTAGTTCATAGAGGCAAAGTTGATGTTCCTGCTATGTACGACCCAAATGGTCGATACCGCTATGTCCAAGGATTCGTGAGCCTTCGGATTCCTTCTCCCGCACCCAACATCTGATGTTCCAAAGAACTGGCGAGCCGTTGTTGCTTTATTGGTGACTGTGGGACCCACTTTTCCCGGTCTCATAAACGCCATCAACCCAGCCGTTAAAGTGGGCTACGCGACCCATCTCTTTGATATAGCCTGGATCTATGGGGTGAGTTCCCGTCACTCATAATGTGCACGTCGACGTCCGCTCAGTTTATGATCACCTACAAGTTTGTGGTTGCATCTACGGTTTACTACGTCACTTCCGTTTCATTCCCCGCACGAGAAACGTTCGTAGAGGAGCTCATCCTGGTGCAGGACACAGCTCCAGACCATGCCCGCAGTGACGAGTCTCCTATCGATATGTTGGAGGGCAAGGAAGACGACGCCAAGGACCACGGAAAAGAGCTGTAGATCAGATCAGCGACTTTTCTTGTCGATCCCATAATTGAGTCCACATGGCCAATGATCCGTCTAGCCTCTTGCTTCGAGTCGCCGGAGGCGTGAAAAGGAACGGGATACAGAGGTCGCCGTCGCAAAGCTGACCGGTATACCATCTACAAACCCGCGCTCGTAGATCTTGAAGCGTCCGTGCCGTGTCAGAATCTGGACTTGGGTCTGACTCGGCCTCCTTCTGGCGGATCTCCTTTCAGCCCTCGATTCTTTGTATGCTAAATCGGAAAACCAAGACTTGTGCTCGGCCGTCTGTCTCCGTTTGCTTGGCTGTCGCGGCCCAGAGTTGGGCCAGCTTCGGCGGAGTTCCCCTATCTCCTACGGCGTGCTGTACACTTTTCTTTGTGAGCGCACAACTTCCGATCAACACTTCTATTTTGCTTTCAGAATCGGTCTGCCAAGAGAAAATACGATACCGCTGGTACGCGCGTTCCGTGTGTGATGACCCCAACGATGTGACTATCCAACGTGGACGAGATCCTCCGTGTGCATATTGTAGAAAAACGCTTTGCAAAAGAAAAAAAAGCGCCCTACCAAACCTCGACTGTCACCGAGTTTCAAAATTTTCTGCGTGTAGCTGCACATACGTTACAGAACCTGATTTGCTGTACGTTGCATTTCATTGCGTTAGGGTCCTCCAAGACTGAGAAAGAAACGTGGCACTTACTATCCAATTTTGTACACAAGGAGTCATCTCCTGGTGTGGCGCACACGGGAGAGGACGACCAGTACCGTTCGTGTGATGGCGAAAGCGCCGTGAAAAGATACGTGATAGATGGTATCGCAGGCTGATGTAATTATGGGTGACTAGGGAAGCCAGGAGGCTGCATCCTAGTGGATAGGCTGACGAGTTAGCAGCGAACCGAGACCTGTCGCTTTCGTGTTTCATTCGCTCCAAACGGGGGGGAGGTCGGAAATCTCTGATGTAGAAACCCTGATGCGTCCCTGCATGCGTTACATGTCTGCCAGGGCGACACGACGAGGCCCTACCGAGAACAACGTCTTCAGGTTTGATTCCCGCGTTTTGAGTAAACTCCATAGCGTTCTCGAGCAGATATTTCTGGGCGTCTTTGACGCAGGCAGCACAACAACATCAGTCTATTTCTAAGGGGGTACGGCGACCGGCCACCTTGATGCGATGTTAAAGACTCTCTTCGAGTACGAGTACGTACCCTGAGATGTTCATCGGCACGTCAAAATGCCCGCAGTGGTTGTCGCAGGATTGGCACGTTCTCCCAGCACCAGTGTTTCCCATTTACCTTGAAAGTCACATTGAGCGTCCTTTCGTCGTGCTCGAACACGTTCCCCAAACAAACAATTGAGTTCCAATCTTTTCCTCGAGGGACATATCCCAAGTTGCCCAAGATAAACTCGCAAGTGCGAGCGGACACATTGCGTTCAGACCAAGAATGCTCATGAGTGCCGGACGCGGAATGTCAGATCGCGCACTCGACGCAACGCCAAAAGGGGCGCGTCGACGTGGTCTTCGAGAAGTTTTTTCGAGACTAGACGGCAGTCTGGGTGCTTCGTCGCTGCCAGGCAAAAGAGATCGTGCGAGAGTCACAGGGCGAGCACGGAGTCAAGGAATCGCGCATACACACCAGCAAGAACACCATACACGTTGCGAGGCTCGCCCAGGAGTCTCGCGCACAATCACCTCAGGAAACTGCGTCTTCAATGACCTCGACTCGGCGCTCTACGAAATATGTGGCTCACCCTGAATGCCCTGGCCTTGGAGTCATCGTATCGCTTGATGAGGGCAGGTTGACCTTGTATTCGCGCCTCTGTTGCTCCCGCTCACCAGTGTTCCTTGAAGCACGAGCGACCCCGCAGCATGATGTCGGACTGATGGTACCATCGGAACTGGAGATGTATGAGACATCGTGACACCCAAAGATCTTTGAACGGTACCCCATGATCCAATGTTGGCGAAGACAATTCTTCAGGCAGATGGTGATCGCTCAAAGAAGCTCGGATGCCATCCCAGAAACTGGTTCCTCACACGGCGAAGGAAAGGATAACTCGGCCTGACGGTTGTCGTCAGACTTGATTCTGCAACCTCCTCTCCTTGAACATTCTTGTCTTCTTCTTGTAGGGTGGCGGGTCCTCGACGTACAGTCGGGCCGCTGCTTGGACCACGGTGTTCCCTCGGGAGATGTGATGGAGGTTTATGAGCGTTGCAAACTGCGCCGTGACAATCAGGACAAGGTCAGTCCATGGCAAGACCAGACTGACCTGAAAAGATTGCGCGGCTTCATCCATCAACTTAGTGTACTCGGCGAGTGCATCCTTGAAGAAGCCGGGCGATCCACTTCGAATTAGCGAACTATCGAACAAGCTTTAGGGCTCTTCGAAAGCTCGGCCAAGGCTGTCGTAGAAATGGCGACTAGAAGGGGGTCTACCATGCCCCAAACCTTGGAACGAACGAATCGTAGTGGCACGTTGTGCGCGCGCGCACTGGTGTCGGCAGCTTGGAGTCGCCGGCGCGTCCCCTTGGCAGGATACCGTGACCGCGCCTGTAGAGCACGGCAAGTGAGAAAATCGGCGCCCAGATTTGCCCTACGTCGCCTACGAAGGGCTGGATTTCCAGGAGCACGCACTGTGAGGAGGCTCTCTGACGGTCGCTTGCAAGTACCATTGCCAGACCTTCTACGTTTCGTCGTTCAAACGTTCAACCGCTGCGCGACGTCAATCCCCAGGAAACTCGTATTCGTTCTATTCCAACATCTAACGAACTTCTACACACAACAATCCTCATCAGAGATCGGGCACGAGCATCAAGCCAAATCTCGCCAGCCCAGAGACGTAGCGCAAATCGTTATCTTCAGTCTCCTAGGAATCGTCTTCCGCGAATCTGTCGACCAGTTTCGAGCGCCCTCTTGCCCTCCAGCCACAGCATTGCTTCTGCAATCAAAGAAACAAGGAAAGCGTCACGCGACAGTACCAGATTTGGACCAAGCTATTGTTCATACCATGATAGGTCTTTGGAATGACCCTTGGTATTTCAAGACGCCCGTCGTCTCTCGCAAAGGTGAACCTAAAGTCATTTGTAGTCTCTTCCAGTCCCGTTTTCACGTCAACGACGTTTGCTTGAACCCGAACGTGCTGTGTTTCCATGATGTAGTGTTAGCGCAACCTGCATTTAGTGCGCATGAAGGAAGCAAAGTTCCTTACAACTGCATGAGGCTGTTCCGAGTGACTGGTATTCAAGATCTGAGATTCTAGACGCAGAATTGAGCCGATATTGACAGGCTTTCGGAAAGATATACTGTCCAGCGAGAGGAACGATACTTGGGACCTAGTGAAGAGGGAGGCATTCGCGAAACCGAGCTACATACATATAAGCCGAGGGCTGATGAGATATCAGGATGGATTTACCTCGTAAGCAAGACGCATCAAGTATCCTTGTTTCGATAATCAGGATCATGATCCAGGCAAGAAGGGGTGGTGTATACCTCCGAAAACCTTCTGATGGACGCTTGATAAACTTCAACTAGGCATCATGGCATAACGCAATTCCAACTTACTTGCGTTCTTGCGGAAACATGAGCAAGGTGTTCTCAAGTTTAGTATCTCCCATCCACACCATGTTGGCTTGCAGGGCGGTATCTTCTTGGCCGTACTTTAAAAAGGTCTGATGGAGTTCCGCAGCTTCTTCCGAGCTCGGAGGAACGCGTGAGAGCGATTGAAGTGCGAGAGATTTTCTTCTGTTCTGTGCATCTAACATGAATCCGGTTAGTGGATGAGTGAGCACAATGGCAAACAGGGGTTGCTACAAACCCTTTCCCATGGAATACAGGGCTTGTTCCTCCGCAGTCGTGATGACTAGGGGATTTACTGGGTGGGCTTTGAGCGTGCGAGCGTCTCTGCAGACCATCGAAAAGCGTCCTGATTGGTGTGAGAGAATGGGTCGTGCGGCTGTAAGGATTGATCTAACCACCTAGGAGGAGTGCGTACCGAGCATCAGAGTTTCTTCTTCGCCGTGCGAGCCGAGTGCCTCCATCTTTACGGCCACCTCCATCGAACTTGTGCCTGTGCAGACGACCTGCCCGCTCAGGCGGATGTCGCGCACAGGGTAGAGCGATGCTAACATGTCTAACCTATGCAACACCATGGTCAGTCTGTGGCTGCGTAAGCAGGGAAGTATGTACCTATCCACCGAAGCGGTCACGACGTAGAAACCTCGTTCGGATATGCGGCCGAGGGTCTCTACGCCAGGTCCGAGCATGTGCTTGTACGATACCGAACCAGCCAAAGAATCCAGGTGCTCCATCAGCATGCCGGTACGCAGGCCACCATGTGCGTTGGTATATTGCTCAAAGAGCTCTGGAGATGACTTGAAGGGGAGTACGATCTGAGCGTAGGTGTCATGAATGTTGCGCGGAGGGAGTGACTCCTGAGACGGGATTGGGAATGTATGATCGATGGGTTCCGAAGGAGCGGTCGAGTTCAAGAGGGTCTCCGACCACAGCATGTCCTTTCTCAACGGGATGACACTGTGGAGAGTCAGCTCGGGATGTGATACGCGACCAGGACGGAATGCATACTTGTGGTAGACTGGATTCGAGCGCTCTCCTGCCGGCGGAGGGGGTCAATGGGGCACAAAACCCAATGGCATCCCAAAGACTCACGGACCACCTTGAGCAAGGCGTCCATCGCTTTCACATCTTCCGTTTCGGAGGACGCGTTGGCCTGGGGGGGAGGCGGGGAAAAAGACAAGTGACGAATCATCGTCTGAAGGGCAGCGATCCTGCGAGCACAACGTCGCGGTGGAGGACTGAACCGGAGCAGCCGCGAGCACCGCGCAGGAGAGCTGATTCGGAACGTCGCCATGTCGTTGCACATGATTTTCCCTCACATGACATGTGAGCTAGAGGCTGTTCTGGTACTGCTGGCGCCGTGGCCGGTACGCACTATCGCCGACCAACAATGCCAACTGGGCCTGAGAGGGACCAGGTCTGCTAAAATCACACAGGAGTAACACATCGGACACGGCAGGGCCTATTAACCTAGTCATCCAGATCCAGCCAGCATGAGACACACTATGTCTCACTCGTCAAAATCATCCTCAGAAAGTAGTCTCCCATAGAAAAGTTTCCCCACGTGCGTCGACGTAAAGTCGAGGCCTTTTCTGCGGAGGTCCATCAGCGCCCTGAGAGGGGGATGGGTGAACTCGAGAACGTGTGCGCTGTCGGAGTCCCTGGCAACTGTGGGCGATTCCTTGGAAGGATGAGTCCATCGCGCTCAACCTGAATACCCTCTTCGCCTTGCAGGTCCCTCGTATACACGCAGAGAAAACGACACACTCGAGTGTACGTTTCATAGTCCTTCAAGTACAGCTGCCCAGCAAACAGGCCCAGCTGATCCACAAAAGAGGAGGAGGGACTCCATCCATCGGGGACCGCAGGAATGTTGTACAAGGTGTGTACAGATGGAAGTGAACTTCTTTGCTTGACCTGATATCCGGTAACAGGCAGTTGACTTCATAAGGGCTCAAGATAACGAGGACATCACCGAACTCCTTTTTCGCAGAGACAACCCAGTGTACCGGGCGCAAGTAGTCGTCTTTCTTTCCCGATACTTTGACGGTCTCCTCAAAGTCTGTCGGCACCAGTACAGATTGACTCCAAACGTACGCCTCACTAGTGACTGCAGAAGTCGACTCAAGTGTATCGGACACTGGCCTAAAGGCCTTGGACCGTGTCCTGAGGAAAATAGACTGCGGAATAGTACCGGTCTTCACAAAGTCAACGACATCTTGGTGCAATGAGTGACTCGCGGGTTCTACCCTCACGCCGAGGGGCCGACCTACTTGTTGTTCGAGCCTGAGTTCATAAACGAGCTCTCGTTCTTGCTCTTCATCCATGGCCACAGAGCGTAACGACTGAATCCTAAGGTCAGCACACCGCTGCCGGAGGTCTTGATTGGTTAGGAACTCGGGAGAGTCCGATGGACTACGGGGGGCGTAAAGATCTTCCAGCCTCTTGGCTTCCGGCTGAGGCCACTGGTCAGACAGCCCTTTCGAGGTCAGTTCACCATCACAGAAGCTAGACCAAGCAGTATGTCGGAATATATGGTCCATCCCTTGTGTTACCCAGTGTGGCCCCCACCGCTGAATATTTTCCCAGGTCTCTTGAATGGTCCAGTGCAAGATGTCTATGGTGTCGATCACGTCTAAAGGGCCTTTTCCAGCCACAGAGCGGACTTGCCGGTCAACTTCCAGAGGTGCGAAAAACATGACAGAATGACCGTGGCCTAGTTTTCGCATCCGCATGCAACCTACGGGAAGCAAACGATTAGATTGGTGGTGGAATTGACGCAAACCATACAGACCTTGAGCCAAACGGTCCTTGGTCACACAGGGGCCCAATGTGACAGCAGCCCGAAATCCGCTCGGAAACTTAATGTCGGTACCACACGTATGAGCATCATCGAGGTATGCGACACATCGATCCAACTGTTGTTCGGATGGTGACGATCGCAGGAGCTGTGCGTTGCCATCTTGTGTACACACCATCAATTCATCGTCTTCATTGAAATATATTGCGGCAGAAGCATCCCGCTTGAAATCCAGCCACGTCCTAACCAACTCATAGTTTTGAAGGTCGAGCATTTGAGCACCAACGTCCAATAGGACTCGGATCTTGGGCTTGTGGGCAACCAAGATGTGAAGGAATTCGTTCACGTTTCAACGCTTGCCGTTCTGGTGGGTCACGCACATGTAGTGGTTGTTCTCGGCTGTAGAAGATACGACAGAACCTTTGCATTGGTTGCTCGTTGGTGGCCAGGGTCGTGCTGGACTATCTGCAGAGGCAACAGATGTTGGTTGTCATTCGTTCCCGAAAAATCCTGAAACATGACATGGTTAGGGGGCTTTGATGGTCAAGTGATGGTCTCATCTTACCAGTCAGTAGATGTCCCTTCTTCTCTGCCAAATCCCAGGACGAGTTCGACAGCTTCCAGGGATACTCCCTAGCTTCTCTCGGAAAAACGACATCCGAAAGGTAAAAGTTGATTGTTGCTAGATTCCGCGAGAACAGGGAATAGAGACTTGTTCCATTGTTCCGCTGACTCGACATTAACGCCGCTTAAAGTCCGGAGAGGTTCCGGCGGGTTCGAACCCGGAGTTCGTAATCAGACGAGGAGTTGTGCCGCTTGAACAAGCTTCCAAAGAAAATTCTCAGTTCTTCACTGAGACCATCGCAGTAATACGAGAGGGTGGTGAGAATGATGGCGACATCCGGATGTCCAAACTTGGCTCTTTGTGCTGGAACGTCTTTTGCTCTAAACGGGACCGCGAGCATGGTGCGTGATAGAGAAAGGCCATAGTCTACCCGCCATCGCCGCCCTGTGAGAGCGAACAAAAGAATGCCGTCGACCAAGAGACCATGCAGTAGCAGCAGACCACCCCACCATAGGCTTGGTGCAAAACACTCCTTTACCAATTGAACATGTGCATCAGTAAATTGACACTGCACTTAATTTGGCTTTTTGTGTCTTATTTGGCTTAGCTAGCTGCAATAACATCTCAAAGCTCATTCAAAAACATTTTTATAGGCTTCCTTTGTGTTAACATGTAG
>JBBPLU010000095.1:0-57341 GCA_038089935.1 Boletellus emodensis | reverse complement strand
CAACAGAGAGCACCAAGGCAATGGCAAAGACGTTGGGGGCGACAGGAAACGGCCGCATATGGATAATGCAGCGAGCGAAAAGTTGTCAAAGAAAGCTATTATACAAGTTCTCCTGACTGACTTCGCAGTGCATCGTGATGCTGTTAAGATATTTATGGTGATTGAATATTGAGAAGTCATCGACATGGAGACTGAGACTGACTACTAAGCGTTGGAGCTTTACCACAAAGACACCTTATACACTCTCGTCTGTATGTAGTGCTACTCAATGTGCATGTTTCTTGTGCGAATTTCCACGGAGTCGGGGACTTGGTGCCTTGCACCGCTACGATAAGAATACCTCTTCCACCAACTTTCCGATGAGGTCCATAGCGCCACTGTTGGTCAGCCTCGAAGCAAGCGTGGATCAGATTCTAACCCTCGTACGTACTGGGATCCAGCACTGCTGTTCGGATTCGTTGGGGTGACATTCTCAGTATCAACAGCCCATAAATGCATGGAAGAGCTGTGGCAGATCAATACTCGCAACTCAAAGGTTATGGACACCGGAATTACTGACCCGAGGCTCAAGCGCGGTCACGTTCAATACCGATGTCTGTGGCTGTGTCCTACACGGACCTTACATAAGTTGGAGGTGTTGCAGTGAATTACTACTTTACGTTCCGCCATGTCTGTTTTGTTTGAGACATCCCTTGGAGATATTGTTATCGATCTGGAGGTTGACTCATGCCCCAAGAGCTCCGAAAACTTTCTTAAACTCTGCAAAATATATTATTACAACCTGAATGCATTCTTCAACGGTAAGTTTCCTTCTGAAGACATTTTGCGTCCATTGAAATGGATGGCCTTAGTCTCGAAGGACTTCCTTGCCCAGGCTGGAGATCCGACTGCTACCGGCATGGGTGGGGAATCAGTCTGGTCGTACACTGCTTCTCAAGGAGGAGACGGATCAGTCCCGCGATATTTCATACCGGAATTGGTGCCCAAACTCAAGCACACACACAAAGGGACTATCTCGATGGCTGTAGCCCCCTCCGTCGGCGTTGAAAAAGGCGGTTGTGGGAGTCAATTCTATATTACTCTTGCTGATAATATCGAGTACCTCGATGGCAAGCATGCGGTTTTTGGCCGCGTAGTTGAAGGACTGGAAACCCTGGATAAGATCAACGACGTCTTTACCGATCAAGAGGGACGCCCCTTCAAGGACGTTCGGATTCGTCATGTTGTCATCCTTGGTACGAGGGTAGAGGGCTGGTGCCATTCACTACTGATGTTCAGAGCAATAGATGACCCATTTCCGGATCCGATTGGCCTTATTCAGCCGCCTTCTTCGCCCACTCGACCACCAGATAACTCGACAAGGATTGCCGAAGACGAGGATGCTCTTGCCACTTTGCCTGAAGAGGAGGAGGAGCGCGAGCGCCGAAAAAAGGCAGCAGCAGCATCCGCGCTGACACTTGAGATGGTTGGCGACCTGCCTTTTGCGAGCGTTCGCCCCCCAGAAAATGTCTTGTTTGTGTGCAAACTGAACCCAGTCACGCGGGACGAGGACCTCGAGCTTATTTTTTCCCGGTTTGGAACTATTATGAGTTGTCAGGTGATCCGCGACAAAAGGACGGGTGACTCGTTGCAATATGCATTCATAGAGTTTGACAAACGAGATGACGCTGAGCAGGTTCGTGTCTCATTCCATCGACCGGTGCCCAAGTCGCAGTCTTACATGCATTCCAGGCTTATTTTAAAATGCAGAACGTCTTGGTTGATGACCGTCGCATATGGGTTGACTTGTAAGCATGCTTAGCGCCCCGACTACTTGTGCTGATTGTGTGCTGCCCAGCTCTCAGTCCGTGGCTCGGCTCAACACCTCGTGGTCCAACAACCCCAAACTGGGACCGCGCCGCAGAGAAAGGGGTGGCTTTGCGGGCCGAGATGACTTGGAGGAGACTCGAAGATATCGGGGCAGCCCAAGAGAAAACGAACGCGGTGACTACGGGATGGTGTTTGAGGTGCCAGCTGCCAGGCCATCGGACCACCGCAGCAGGCATCGGGAGCGGTCCCCGGGGCGCCGGCGACGGTCCCGGTCACCGGTCCCGCGGCGGCCATCACCGGACCGTCGCCACCGGGAGTGAGCTGTCCATCTGTTTACGCTTATTTGTAAGACAATGCAATGCTTACCCCTGTCTTGGAATCCGGACTGCTCATGCCAAGTATGTCCGTGTCAAGCCTTGTCCCGCGTCTCCTGCAGGCATTTCCATAGCCATGCCCCAGCCTGGTCGTATGGGCCTATAAACTCGCTCTTCAGCGTGGCGACCCCACCCAGTCCTTGCTCCCTGACTCCTCCCACCATGAGAGTCGTTGACGGCGACTCGCATCCAGAGGACGCAGACGTCTTTCTCGAGTCTGCGGACGGCGTCAAGTTTTGTGTCCATCGCTGCATCTTGGCCGCTGCCTCCTCCTTTTTCGAACACATGTTTGCTCTTCCCCAGCCCCCTCCAGACAGCAAAGAACACTGCCCAGTGATTCCGGTGTCGGAGCACAGCTCCACCATGAGCGTGTTGCTCCAGTTCATCTACCCCGAGCCAGATCCTGTTATCACGTCGTTGGACGAGCTCGTCGCCCTTCTTGCCACCTCCGTCAAGTATGACTTTTTGGGCCCTATTACATCCCTGCGCAAAGAACTCTTGTCGCCCCGCTTCCTCGACGAAAGCCCCACTCGCGTGTATGCTATAGCCAGTCGATTCGACTTCGAGTACGAAGCACAAATTGCTTCGCGGCATACACTCTCTTGTAACATCCTCGACTGCCCTCTGTCCGACGATCTCAAATATATCTCCGCATATGCGTATCATCGGCTCCTGGTGCTTCATAGGACGCGCACGGAAACCGCGTGTGCGCTATTGAATATACCACAGGATATTAGCTGCATGCAATGCTCAGGGCCATTTTATGGCGCTTTCGTTCCGCCAAAGTGGTGGAAGGAGTTCGAGAAGTTGGCAAGGGAAGAGCTTGCCGTACGACCAACGACCGATGTCATCTTCAGCATACCATTTCTAGCGCGAGTCGTGCAGAAGTCGGGGTGTATTCGATGCGCTGGGAGCATTCTTGACGCACACGCGTTCTTTGCGAATTTGAAGAAGCAGATTGACGATCTTCCTTCTACGGTATGAGTTGTACGCTGCTTTTCGTGCTCGTCTGGTGGTCCTGCGTCTGCCGTGTTCCTTTACAGGCCACGTTCTTCCGTCTACTCCATGGCTTTGTATCTAACGGTGGTTCTGTGCTCACTCGTACCCAACCCAGACACTGCATGTTGCATTGTAGGCTAAATACTCGTGTAGTAATCCTTATATGTATGATCTTGGAATAATCTATTACATACTCGTTATCATCCACTGCGATTGATTTTCACACGCAGCCCGGATTCAACTTGCACCGAGCTGGAGCACACTTGTGATCGTACGAAAGTTATGACTACACCCCAACTTGCTTCGTTCAAGGTGCCTGTTGTCGACAACGAGCCGCTGGTAGGCAAACAACTACCATTCACACTTGTTCGATTACTCAGAAATGGCAATAGAAGAGTTATGGTGTAGGCTCGTTGGAGCGCAGAGGCCTAGAAGCGACCTTGAAAGCGATGGAACAAGACCTGCCTTTCGAGGTGCCCTGCATCGTCAATGGCAAAGAGGTTTGGCGCAAGCACCGGATCACAACCACCCGCTGAATCCAACTGGCGATTCAGATCAGAACTGGAAGATTAGCACAGCAGGTCATACCGTCGGATCATGCCAAGTACCTGTGTGCGTACCACGAGGCAGATGAGGTCACCGTCGCGAGCGCAATCGACGGCGCCCTCGCCGCAAAGTCAGAATGGGAAGCTTTGCCATGGAATGACAGGGCCGCCATTTTCCTCCGTGCTGCAGAACTGGTCAGTGGTAAGTATCGCTACAAGCTCGTGGCAGCCACCATGCTCGGGCAGGGCAAGAACGTTTGGCAAGCCGAAATAGATGCTGCCGCCGAGGTGCGTCTGGCCACCACTGCGGTAGTTCGTCCGGCTCTGATTTTTTTACCATAGCTGTCTGATTTCTTTCGTTTCGGTGTCAAGTACGTGGAAGAACTCTATGCTCAACAACCACCCAAAAATGCACAGGGGTCTTGGAAGTAGGGTCGTCTATTATTTGTTGGGTTCTCCTCTGATGTGCTTATAGTCGTGTTGAATATCGAGCGCTCGAAGGTTTTGTACTAGCTGTCTCGCCATTCAACTTTACTGCCATCGGTGGGAATCTTCCTGGAGGTATGTTTCCACCTGCCTCTCATACTAGTCTTAATCTGAGCTTTATTTTACTCCAGTACCCGCATTGGTCGGGAATGTCGTAGTCTGGAAACCCTCACCTGCAGCCACCTATTCAAATTACCTTGTTTACCAAATTCTCGCCGAGGCTGGTGTCCCTCCTGGCGTCATTCAGTTCGTGCCTGGGCCACCGCCGGAGATCGTAGCGCAAGCTATCGGACACCCCGATTTCTCAGCATTGCACTTCACTGGAAGTACCTTTGTGTTCAAGAAGCTCTGGAAAGACATCGCCGCGAACCTCGAAAAATACAGAAGTTATCCTAGGATCGTTGGCGAAACTGGTGGAAAGAACTTCCACATAATTCACGAGTCGGCAGAGGTCCGAAATGCGGTGCTTCAAAGTCTCAGGGGAGGTTTCGAATACCAAGGTAAACCAGGTGACCGGACTTGAGGCCAAAAGACCTGATTGCACCACAGGCCAGAAGTGCTCTGCTCTTTCTAGGTTGTATGTTTCTTCCTCGGTCTGGGCTGGCGGATTCAAGGATCAGATCCTGAGTGAGATTGCCAAGATCAAAGTTGGAGGCGTCCAAGATTTTGCGCATTTCATGGGTCCTGTCATGTAACGTTTTATTTCCATCACAGATGATTTGCATTCCCAAGTGTTTGTTTTAGCGGCCGGCCAGCCTACGATAAGATTCTGAGTTATATTGAAAAGGCGAAGGCTGCCGGTGGAGAAATCCTGTCTGGAGGACATGGTGAGTCGGCGCATCCTGGGGGCTGAGTATCGATGGTTTACTCGTGCACCACCAGGGGATGATTCCAAGGGGTTCTTCATCGAGCCGACCATCATCTTGACGACGGACCCTCGGTCAATAACTATGAGTGAGGAGATCTTTGGACCGGTAGTTACGGTAATTGTGCGATTGGAACTTGGTAGAACCGCTGAAACATGCTACCCCACAGGTCTACGTATTTGATGACGTGGACTTTGAGAGGACCCTGGAACTGATTGACAAGACGTCTGCGTATGCGCTGACAGGTGCTATGTGGGTCGCCCTAACGCATTCGAATATCGGATATTCAGCTCGCGTGTAGCTTCGCCACTGATCGAAAGGCCCTTCTCGTTGCGACAAACAAGTTGCGCAATGCGGCCGGAAATGTGTACTACAATGAGAAGTGCACAGGCGCTGTTGTTGGACAGCAACCGTTCGGCGGCGCGCGTGCAAGTGGGACGAACGATAAAGCAGGGAGCATCAACATCTTTTATCGTTTCGTGTCGGCGAGAAGCATCAAAGAGAACTTTGTGGGGCTGGAGGATTTCCAGTACCCATCTAATGTTGTTTAAGCTTCAAGAGGTCAGCAGCATAAATACTTGAGTTGAGTGTACTGTCCATGTTGTACCAAGCCCCCTGACACAACGTATCCATGTATCTCCCAGCCGAATCCATCGGCAGAGCCTGAGCTTCGTTTGCGTGCCCATTCCACAACGCGGCACACTCCCCCGACCGAGCTCTCATCCCGTTCACCGTTGCGCGACGGGCAGGGCGGGCAGATCGATGCAGCGGAAGTGAACACTAGAACCGGACAGGCGAAGAATCGATGCGGGATGCGGTGTTGCGGATGCTGGTTGACAAGCACGGACGCTTCTTCGGACGGGGCCCATCCAAACCGCAGACCAGAAGCTGAAAAGAAGTCCGGCGGTGCACCGTCGCAGTGGAGCCTGAGGGAGCTCTTCTTGCCCGTGCACACCAGGAGCAAGAGCCCGCAGGTGTGCTGTTGCTTCTCAGACTAGCGTCACGACGACGTCAAAGCGTCATGGCATACGACTGCATCAATAAAATTGGGTGACTTTGGGACATGCACCGCTCACCCATTTGTTGGCTCTGACGACGGCATCGAACTGACAAGAATAGAGAGTGCTGAAGAAGCGCAGACAGCAAGCTCGCTGGTTATCACATGCACAGGAGTCGACGTTGGACCGCCGGCTTGGCATGGCAGAGGTAGCGACAATGAGCATGCATCGTCTCGACGAATCTGAAGAGATGGAACAGCCTCGCAGAGGATCGTATAGAGGTACGACAGCTCCCTACGCAGCAGGTACTGTCTCATTCACAGTCATTCTGTGGATACAGAAAGCATGGCTTTCAGGTCAATTCGAAAGGAGGGCAGCCGGTCATACGGCAGAGCGAGGAGCGTAATCTATTCATTGCGGGGAGGAATTTCTGATGAATCGAATCGTGCAGCGGAATGGTGCTGCTCCTCCGTGGGTCGAAGTTCAAATAGGTTAGTCATGCATAGACCACCATCAATTGTCGCGGGCTGAACGTCATGTCATGGAGTTGGAAGCTGAGACAATCCTGGACTAGGCACGTGATGGCCTACATGGCGCTATTGTCGTTGAGCACGGCCACGTCCCTGCGCAATCGAGAATGGGAGGAGCGAGAACGCCCGTGCCACAGCGCTGCTATTACTGGGTTGAACTCACTCGTCCGCAAGTACAACGCAATGCCACCACATCGAGGATAAGTATTACACACACGATGCGGAGCTTGCCAGAACAATTGTTTGCAAAATAGACGGGTCGGTGGTGTACAAATACGGGCAAACAGACGCGCCGCGGTGAGAAAATTACATAAGTCGATTATTGTTTGGCAGGCCTCGTGGTGGGAAATCTAATCTATAAAAGCGTGTTCAACCTGCCGCGCTTCTTTCCCTCATCATTCTTACCTCCCCTCGAATGGCTACCTACGAGAGATTCGAGGAGTTCAAGTCCGTCCCCTTCTCTAGTGACATCTCCGTCCGTCTCTCTCTCTTTCTCCCCTCCCCACCCTCACTCTTCTCTCCCAGGCGGGTGACATCGTCGCTGTCCAACATGACCGTTACGGTCGCAAGGAAGGCCTCGTCGTCGGTAGTTTCACCGACAGCCTCGTGTGTTGAGATTTTTTTTCTTGACAATTTTGAGAGCTCATTGCGAATACAGGGCCGCCAAATTCTTGAAGTCCAGCTTGAATCAAACGAGATTTACCAGGCATGGCAAGTCTCCACATTCAACACTCGTTCGGTGTCGTACGCCGGCTCACCAATGTTGTCTAGGTCCCCTGCTGTTACTCGTGTGAGGCGCACAGTGTCCTACTCTAGGCCTGCCCCTGTCGTCAAGCAGCGCACCGTTGAGCGACGAATTTACTGGTAGTCGCCCTCATCCTCCCCTAGCTTACCTTGTTCCTCGGACCGTCAGATGTTCTGTATTGTTACCTATCTTTTGCCCCCTCCCATCTGGGGTGCCATGCTCGTAGTCACGATACTCGAAGCTCCGCCAGGGAGTGGAATGTTTTTGCGCGCACAATAGCTTGTTGGCGCCTCCATTTGGTCGTCCACAGCGTGGGCTGCAGTGCGGGCATGGTTTTTTTTCTCAAACTGTTTTCGTTGACGAAAGGTGGTTAGATGTGTTGGTTGTGGTATTGTTTTTGGACGTAATGACAGAATGTGATACCACCGCTCCCGAGCTGAAATGTGTGATGAGCCATCATGCATCATGTTCGAATTACCACAACCATCGTGGTCGCCGAGATTATCATTGCTAAAGATACATATACAGGTGGGCAATAGCAGAGGAGATAATACTAAGCATGACGATGAGATATATAATTCGACTCATGTTTCAATGCCCATTGCGGACGATTCTAGAGACTGAGTGGGCAGATGACTGAACAACGGCGTCGAAGGTGACTGAGGTACGAGAGGGGAGGCGGAATGGCCGCGTAGATCGGGAGCTGACGCCGCTAGGTTTGATAAATTCAGTGACTCTGACAGGGTCCCAGCACGAATTCGCGGCCTGCTTGGTCTCAGAGTGGCCGACTTCGAGAGGGTCGAAGACGCCGCAGAGCCATTCCCATTCGGCAGGTCCTTGCTCGAGCCTCGTTCCGACGGCGCGAGAGATGCACTCCGGCCTCTCCCCGCGGCCACACTGCGCACAATCCGAGCGCCATACGCTGCCCTCTCCGTCTCATCTCTCGATGCTAGCGATACCGTAGATCCGTTGACATTGTCAGTCGTGTGCTTCGGCTTAAGGGTTTCCTCTGAGCTTCGTGGTGAGCCGTGAAGTGGGTAAATGCCAGGGCGTGACTGTACCACGCGTTCGTAATAGAGCATGAACGCTCCCGATCCTTCCTGTAGTACAGTTTCGAGACCGCACTCCTTGACGGAGTCATCGCTGACGCGCAGCCAACCCCGGCCAGGACGGTACATCGAGTCGACGAGTTCATCGTCATCCCTAATCTGGCCGTACCGCAGACACTTCTCACACTCACATCCCAGTGCATGAACCAAATGCGGCGGGGCAAAGCGGGCCACACCAGATGATGGTGGTCGAGGTTTTCGTCGGAAGCACACATAGTGCCCAAATGAATGTTGGCCGTAATGGCAGACGACGGCAACCAGGCGATAGATAGTCCTCGATGCCGAGTACATGGCTTGAGTGGGTGTGGTGGAACGGGGTAGGCTTGGCGGTGGTGTGGATATCGGAACCGAAGGAAGGGTGGAAAGGCTGCCTGAAGTCATAAATGGTGTAAGGTCTAGAACTTCAGGGAAAATGACGCGCATCGAGTTCTTCATCGCAAATTGGCCATAGCTAAGAGAGCGATTAAGGTGAAGTGCAAGCACTAGTGGAGGCTTGGCTATGGTCAGACCACATAATCAGTCTCAGCTGGATACATACCCGTGCGATCATTGCTTGCTTTGTAGAGGCTCTACTGAATACCTTGTCCAGTTTCACTCCTTTTACGTCCTCTTCTAACCGACCGTGATCCAACGATACCCTCAATCTCATCTCCAGTTTCCTTACTTCCTTTGCTTTGCGCTTTTTCGAAATTGTAGCTTGTCCGTCCGAACTCACCAGCCTCTCTAGCCGTTCTGCTTCTAGTGCAAGGCGTTCGTGGGTTGCAATCACCGAGCACTTGCGACAAATGCAATCATTTAGCATTTCAAGCTTGGTGTATTCAGCGAGACAGTCTTCAAGTCGGCAACTTGTCTGACACGTGGTAAGCGCAATACCACATCTGATCAGTAAGTTGACTCACGACGTATCTTGGGATCGCCAGTTGCCAACTGTCAAATGCAAAGTGCATGACGGCCTCTGTGTAGCCGCATTCTACGCAACTTCTCCTGTTGGCGGTTAGACCGTCAAATACGGTCATCCCTATATCCCTGCCAGCGTCCCCATCAAGCTGCGACAACCCTCCAAGACCACGATCTCGTTGACGTTCCCTGTTAATGGCCGCAATTTCCCTCTTTATACACTCGGAGACCAGCTGAAATAATTCCTGGGCATCCTGATGTTCACGAGAAGAGAAGAGAGAATTGTGCTTTCCAGGAGAATGGTTCACCAAAGCCTCGATGATTTCGAGAGGTCGAATCGAATGATACGAGCTCCGAGGGGTATTTAATTCTGGAGGGAGATCAGTGGAAAATGCATCTTTCTAGAAAGGCCTTACAAACCCTGTAGCAGAACGAGGAGGGCGTCAATAACCGGTGAAGCAATATCCAACTGCACGGCCTTGTCATGGGCAGCAGCTAGGTAAGGTAGCAGATAAGATAGAGAGGCCATTGCCTGGATGCAGTAGTGAGAAATGATATACACATCGATTATTTGCAGTGGATTGACCTGGATTGTAGAGTTCATGAAACAGTATGTACCCGAGATGTTAACGAGGCCAGGATAATAGCCCTCGACTGGTTCTTGCCTGGCATCTGTTCCAGATTGGAAGACTGAGACCACCACACTTGGACAGTTGAAGATTCGGACGCACCTGGTCTGACGTACCCGCTCAACTCTAGCTGTTCACTGCGAGTACGAACATGCTTCCTCCTCAGCCTTTTGGTTTCGTGCGACGACGCCGCATTCGACTGGCCACCTCCCCAATTCCAAGGAAAAAACGAACCGAGATTTTCAAGGACCATACCGGATGACGTAGTCCCAAACGAAAACCTTTTACAGGCAAACGCGGCGAGAGGGAAAAGGAAGAGGACGATGAAAGGTGCAATCTGCGAAAGAAAGGGATGTTGGAGTAGGTTTGTGCACCAGACTCTGAACTCTTCTGGGGGGTTCATGAGGGTTAATCGCTTTCACACCATCAACGACATGAGCACGGTTGGCGGTCAGACTCCCAGTTGCGCCGAACTCGCTCAATATACTACCACGCTTTCATGACTACGCCATTTTGCATTGTGAGGATCGTTAAGGAAAAATATCTATGGCTACCTAGCGCAATGGTAGCGCGTTTGGCTTCGATTGCCCAACGGTACCAAAAGGTTGCAGGTTCGAGTCCTGCGGTGGTCATTGTTTTTTGTGTCGCTTTGTGTCTGGCTCACGTGACAACCGTGACGCGAACCAAGCGCGTCGAGCACATATTCACCTCGTACCGTCATCGCGACCAGCATGCTGTTCTCTCAGCACTCTTCCAATCCCCTCGAAGTTGGCTCCTCAGATCCACGAAACAGGGCTTACCACAGGCAGTATCTGTCGGCGCAGAAAGCAAATGGCGTTCAAAATTTCACCTCAGAAGATGGTAGTGCAAGTTGTAGCCACCAGGAAATGGCTGAGTACCACAACCATCTCGCTCAATTATACAATCGGCCTCTATCTGCTGCAAGGTCGAGGTCGAACGCGGATGCACTCCCCGTCATGGTTGACCTCGACGAAAGTGATGATGAACCAAATTCCATGGATTGTCCGAAAGATATGTGCGACCTTGATGGTTATGAAGATGACGAAGATGCCGACGATGCAGATGCGCCGGGGGAGACTGATGAAGAAATGACGATACACCTCAAGCCCGCAGACGAGCGGGAAGAAATCCAACTGGAGATCGCTAGTTTGCTCGCAGCCGTACCTCAACTATCGCACGACTACCGAATAGTAGACCGTCTAGGCACGGGGACTTTCTCGTCTGTGTACAAAGCCATCGACCTATGGTATCATTCAAAGTGGGATAACTCGCCGTGGCATGGCCATCATCCCCCCTCATCGTCAGCATACCATCAGTCTGTGCCTTACCCCAAGGGGAGTAAAGTTTTCGCTGCCATTAAACGTATCTATGTGACGAGCAATCCCGAACGTATACGAAATGAAATATCTATCATGGAAGACTGCCGAGGAACGCGGCACACATGCCAGCTAATCACCGCCTTCCGCAATCAAGACCAAGTAGTTGCGATCATGCCCTACAACCGCAACGAGGATTTTCGTGTCAGTGTCTAGACAATCCATTCATCACGTTACTTGCAACTTTGTTCGTAGGACTTTTTCATGGACCTTTCAATGGCAGGCATAAAAGCATACTTCAGGTGTATGTTTCGGGCACTGCGCGACGTTCATGCTCGAGGTGTCATCCATCGCGATGTCAAACCCGCCAACTTTCTCTTTGACCCTCAGACCGGCATCGGTACTTTATGTGATTTTGGGTTGGCTAGTGTAGGCCCTGTGAATGATCTTATTGTAAAATCACACTTACCCCTATGATTCAGCGAATGGACTCATCGATACCAACGCACGGTGCATGCCTCCACACCCCGTCTTCACGAGATTTCCCTCATGGCAAGATCAGACCTCGAGAGGAGTACGACGTGGAACACCTCAAAAAGATGCAAAAAGAAGCTCGAAATAAAAGCTCGTGGTCAAGCGATAGAGTTGGTTATCCAGAGAAAGACACTCGGTTTGTCTTCACTGTACCAGTTCCTTGTTAAGTTGGTCTCAGCGATCAGTAGACCACATTCAAAAGCAAATCGTGCGGGGACACGAGGATTCCGAGCCCCAGAGGTGCTGTTCAAGTGCGGTTCGCAAACAGGAGGTGAATTCGTTTACAGTTGAGGATCGATTCTGACTTGATTCCCTGTCAAAGCTATTGATGTATGGGCAGCTGGGACTATCTTGCTCTTCTTTTTGACAAGAAAGTTTCCATTGTTTCAATCGAGCGACGATGTTGAAGCCCTGATGGAAATTGCCACCATCATCGGTCGCCAGAAGATAGAAAAGGCTGCTGTGTTACACAGTTCGTGCGTTTTCATTTCGAGCGATTTTCTATATATCATCTTGCAGGTCGCACGTTCGTTACCAATGTGCCCTCTTTAACTCTCGAGGGAATCAGTTGGCGAGAATTTGTTGAGAAGCAAAATCCTGAACTAACACAAGTACCGCACCCTGACACTCGTTATCATCCATATAATGTCCATGAAGCACGATTGATACCCGATCACCCCCCCGCGTCATCTTCGCCACTCTCATCATTTTCCCCCAGGTTTGATGGGAGCCCCTCGTCATCACGTTCCTCCACACCATCACATACGATCCCACCATATCCTACCGAAGAATCACACAGAACCGACGTTGAGAATGCATTTTCGCTCCTCAAACAATTGATGGAACCGGAATCTCACCGCCGAATTACCCCACGTGGCGCGTTATATCATCCATTCCTCGTAGATCCCTCGGAACCTGGGGACGACGAACTCTTTCCGCACCCTTCTGGCGAAGGTGTCTGTCAGAAATATCATTTCAAAGACACGGTCACGGAGGAACATTGCGTATTGCTCAACATTGACGGCCAAGAAAGGGTCAAAAGGCTAGTCGCGGGTGATGGAATAGCTATTGGGAATGCACCTTGCGAGTATCATCGAAGAGAATTCGGGTTAGAGGACTAGTAACACAGGCGGCGATGTCAGATTTCTTCCAAGCTTCCTACGCCGCAACGTAAAAAAGTGACCACCGCAGGACTCGAACCTGCAACCTTTTGGTACCGTTGGGCAATCGAAGCCAAACGCGCTACCATTGCGCTAGGTAGCCTCACATGTTGACACTTTCTTTGGGGATGAACAACTCGATAAGCCCTATTTGAGGATGCAGCCTTTAGTACCTCTAGGGCCAGCTGCTAGGCCTCAGTGCTCACTTGAACATCATGGCGCTTAACTGGGTGACGATTGTCGATGGCAGACCCTTGCTGCTGCCGGGGGAAGGCTTCATAGAAACGTTTGACGACGTCAAATGCAACCTCACCATCCCAATCGCAGCGTCACCCTCTGGGATGGGCGGCGGGCCGAAGAAGCTCGAGGCAGTTGGGACGATGGCTCTAACTGATCAACGAGTATGAACTAACATACTGCCCTGGTCAGATACACCACCATTGACAAACGTTTTTTTCTTCTTGTCGGAGAGCAGCTTATCTGGACGAGCCCCGAAGCAACGTCGACCTTCAGGTCGTTGACGATACCCTTGCCTTCAATTCTGTCCTCCAAGTTTGAGCAGCCCATATTCGGGGCAAACTACCTTGTGATAGGCGTGAAACCCACTCCCGATGGTGGTCTGACACACGGGACCACGCTCGAAACCCGGTTCGTCAATACGGGGATGTTCAGGTTCGTAAGCATCCTGGACAAGACTCGCGAGAGGGCAACGTTCATGAAGAGGCAGTCGGTGGAAGACGAGGAGCATTTACGTTCGTGACTTTCACGCCTAGTATTAATTTATGGTCTGTTCATGAGCACATTCCCGCAGCCGAGTATACATCTCCCAGTACGTCCTCGGCGAGTAGACCCGCGACCTATGCGGATCTCCCTCCGGACTATGATGCTTGAGGAGGGTGCCTTCAAGGGTTGATGAAGTTGGAGGTGAAGTGTTGCAGACTCTAGCCTTAGCAATTCTCTAGAACGATTCTGCTTGCCCATGTATGAGTATGTTGGTGGAGCAATGCTGCTGGTCTCATCATGATCTTCTCGGATGCGCACCCGCCAAGGTTTAGTACGTGATAGCACAGTGTAAGTCCAAACTTCTGTCCGTGAAGATGGAATGAAGTAGACCGCCTATACGAGTTGTAACATTGAGGAATGGACGGTACATGATATGGACGTAGCGGTTATTATAATATCGAGCGTATCTAACAAATAACTAAATGAGTGGGTAATCGTCAAAGTCAACCCCAATACATAATCCGCGTCCATGGGTCAGGAAAAGATGCGGATGGGACATGATCATTGTTGGTACATCCTCAGTTAGATATCCCTCCCCTGGCCCTCCCGGCAAAAAAGTCGGGGTACGCCGGGATCTTCCCGAAGTCCGCTGGGGATGCTATAAGATTGCGTAGAATCAATAGTGGCTCCAGTTGCCGTCCAAGACATTAGACTTGGGATTAATGAGCCAAGTGTCGAAGAGGAGAGTCGAGGTGGCTGAGAGTGTGACACACTCAAATTATCATCAAAAACAGTACGTGACTCGGATCTTGTCCCGGGTACGGAGTCGACTGCCGGAGCGTGTGGTAGCACAGAAGTGGACGAATGGGTAACTCCCGAGATCGTATGCGAGGCGACTTGTTTGAAGTTTTGCACTGTTCGACTCAGTGTCCGTAATACCGACGTACGCTCCGACCAGAGTCCACCTGCATCAGAGGGACGAGCACCATTCCCATCTTGGTTCATAAACGTTGAATGAATAGAGGAATCAGAGAGGCCGCGTCGGCGGAGGGTATGTTCAACTAGAGGACCAGGAAGATCGTGGACCTCCGAGTCCTCGGTATCCCGGGCAGAGATAGAAGGTGTATCAAGGATTGCATCCACATCTCGGGACAAAGGTGTCTTCCGTTGTCTGACTGCGGATCTGCCCATAGTTGCAATACCTGTTTCCGCAGGTTCTGGCGTTAGAAATGCAGACTTGACGCGACGGGGTGCGCGAGGTAGGACAACCCAAGGATCTGATGTGTCATCCGGGTGTGGTGCACCCGCGAAGATATCCATTACACTACGAATGTTGCCTTGTGGCGACTCGGAAGGCTGGGGGAGCGTGCATAGACTGGGAAGATGACTGTGTGCCCCCTCGTTATTCGGGTGTGCCGAGAATATACTGGTTACTGATTTACCAGCACCAGCACCAGAAAACCCGACATTGACCGTGGTGGCCGAAGCAGCAAGTGCGGGTCCAATCTTCGGCACGGGACGTGACACACGGATGTTTCCAGGTTCTCTGTTGCTTGGCCGCGGAGGTGTTCGCATGGCGGAGGACAGTGGGCTCGCATCGTGAGACGAATAACTGAATAGCTTTGAAAACGGTGCCATCCAGCCCACACCAATACCAATCCCGGTTACCTTTCTCTCCTTTTCCATCGCTTCTGCTTTGGCAGGATCAAGAGCCATCTCGCTGATTTTAGCTGCAACGGTTGGCTCGAGGATGACATCGTTTAGGGTGACGCGCATCTGACTCATTTCTTCAAGAATTTCCTTGAATAGTTTGAATAGTCCTCGAAGATCCTTCCGTGTGCACAACGTGGTCGCTTTATCGTCCTCAAGCCATACACGGTACTGCGCCCGGAGGTGCGACAAGTCCGATAGAATATTACCCGCTGTTGTTCGGGAAAGGTGCTTGACGTCTGCACCACGCAGGTGCTGGCGTTTAAGGCGGTTCGTGAGCGTGAGGGCGTCAGCTTGCGCCATGCGATGGATGAGGGAATGCATGCGTTCCAGAAGGCTCGACATAGGTGAACCGATGCCGTCAAGCAGTGATGAGGAGTCAGAATGCGCGTCGTGAGGGGGTGTGGACAGCTGTTCCATAAACGATAGTGTCACTTGACCAGTACCATGTAACGCAAGCATTCGATCGGTCTGTGTGGCTTTCGTTGCTTGATTTGGGTTCAGCAACCCGAGGTCATATTCTGGCTCATTATCCGCGTCATAGTTAAGATGGGAAGGTGGGTATCGGGGTAGGGGATGCACGGAATTGGTATACTTCGATGCTGAACCCAACAAGGATTCTGCTGGCGAGAGTGGCCTACGGCTGGTTTCGGGAGTCAACGGTTCCTAAATAGGGAGAATGAGCCAGACCAACACAAGACGAGTATTACTTACGTATGCACGGCGGGATCGTGATTCGACACTGGACGGTCGTCTCGTGGAGCCAAAAAGCTTTAACTCTGGTCAGGCAACACGTGAGACCAAAGCCATCATCCCTACCGAGTCTTTAGCGAAGGAAGACGGTCCGCTCGACGTCCGAGAATGTGTCGAAGGTGTCTCAACTAGTCGGTCGGTCAACCTTCCGTATGCATACTATATGTATGGAAATCTTACCTCGTATAGGCGGTCCGACCCTCTGTTCCCCTACTTCCCTCTGTAACGCCTGGAGATCCTCGCGCGACTCCGTCAATAACTTGTGCAATTCTCTGTTGTCCGCTTTCAGCATTTCATTGTCTACCACCAGAGACTCGATGACTTTGACGACCTCCGGGTCTTCTTCCGGGGCGGACTTGACGGCATGCTGAAAACTAAAGATGAGCGATAGAGTATAAAAGCGGCCAATGGATGACAAACGGAAACCTGAAGGCCTTCCAGCCTGGAGCGCACGTCCTGTACAAGTGACTCTGAAGATTCTAAACGTTCTAAGCGCCTGATCTCAAGGTCATCGTGCAAGCGGCGGACTTCGGCCTGTAATTTGTCTGAACGGTGTGTAAATAAGCATTGCCCTCTCGAGGTTGTTCAGAGCGATTCACCTGTACGGTCCTTGAGGGCAGTCAGACGCGCCTCTGCGAGTTTTGCTCGATGGGCCTGGCTGTCACGTTCTTGCCGGATGTCATCCATCTCCTGAAGGACTGCAGACAGCCTGGTGTCTAGCCCCACAGTACGCGCCTGATGAGCACTCAATCTCGATACTACACTGCGAGCCTCCTCTAATTCGCGTAACAAGGTCTTATTTGACGCCTCGGTAACCTCGTTGTTCAACAGTGCCCGCGTGAGCCGCTGCACGAGGCAGGTCAGGAGGGCTACATGCGGATCCAAAATAGACGTGGGACGGGCCTTCTCGAGCATCGTATTCTCTTTCAATAGCTCAGTCAATCGCACATCTCCTGCAGCCTGGTCTGCTTCGGTGTCGCCAGGGGGGCTGTCTTGCGTAGCGTTCCGTAGTGTCGAACCACTCGGCTGCGATGGAGTGAGGGCGTGGCACCGTGAAGCGTGCGTGTGAGACGGACCTCGTGCTTGCGTACATATGCCTCATGGCGCTGCAGCAATGCAGACCCAACCTCTGAAAGACGGAGGTAACATGCTGGCGTCCCGCTCTGGCGTGTGAACTTACCTGCACTGAGGACGAGCCTACTCTCGAGCCTGGATTTGAGAGTGAGCCAGGCCTTGGTAGCTTCGCAGTCGTCGCTTCCACAACAGCAGCAGATCTGCCTCTGAGGCTCGGGAGAGGGTACCCTTGAGACGTTGGTCAGAGCAAGCGTGAGGTCGTCGATGGTGCTCGTCGCATGGTCGAGGCTGCTGGCCAGAGGGGAATCTGGAGTGGTGGTGCGGTAGTCCGGAGGCATCGAGAACGGGAGTAGCTCACGAGGAAGGGACAGGGTCCTTGAATGCATCATTGACAATACAATACAAGCAGCCGTGGGAATTACCGGATACAGTAATCAACCAGAACAAGATCAGATTAGCAGAACACGCTAGTGTAACCGTCTGCACGAAAAAACACGACTGCCAGGATCATTCCAACCCAACGATTTTGAGCACGAGCTCCGAAATCCATGCAGAAATCCTACTCCATTGGTTCTTGTTTGGTGCCAGAAACTGGAAGCTCGTTGCCAGTCCCTCCATGTTCAGCTCTTCTAGTCGTTTCTTCAAACCCCCACCCACTTCGTCGACACTGCTCAGTGTGGACATCGATCCCCCTTGCACCGCCAAAGCACGTAAAGGATCCTGCGAGAGGCGGAAGATGTTCGACACAGCCCTGATGATTGACGCATTTCCCGAAACGGCAAACGTTTCCTTGATCTTGTCCTGGAGTGTGTCATAGCTGTAGTGGGGAGGAATGAGGCAAATATGGACGGCCGAAGGAAACCACCCTACATCATAGGCAATAGCTCCGGATACACGATACTAACGTCCAAAAGGATGTTATACAACATCTCCGTTTCCGCGTCATCGCCTTGAGCAGTCGTGAGCATAGCAGTGGCGAAGGAAGCCACAAGTAATGCTGCCGTGCTATCTATGATTGGAAGTATGTCAACCTCGACCCGCGGGACAAAATCACTGTCGTGCGATGGTCTTGCAGCGGGGGCAAACTCTTCTGCGCGACAATCTTGCAAAAGTCTCAGGTATGACTCGCGACTTGTGGAGAATGGGATTAAAGCAACAAAGTAGCCTAGTGCATCGGGGGACAATACGTATGCTGCACCTTCCGGAGGTTGCTCGCCGCAGCGCACAGCGACGGAAAGCAGGCTTCTGAGGACAGTTTCCGCAGAGGATTTGAGCTGACTGTGACGAACGCCCTTGAAAATGATAGAGGCCAAGGAGAAGGAAAAACTAGACTCGAACGATAGGCACAATAAGCGATCCAGTTGGCATACCGTATCCTCGAGCGGCGTGCGGCCATCTAAGAGGACATTCGGTATTGTATTTTCGATGAATGCACCATGCAGTTCAAGCGTTTCCATCGTCGCCCGCAAGAGGTCGGCCGCTTCGGCGTATATGGAAGTGTAGCTGGACTGAAGGAGGGCAACCGCAAGCCAAAATACCTGGCACAGGTACCGCGATCCTTCTGGCAACGAAGGAACGACCTTGCAGATGCATCGAAGCATACAAACCACAGCTATCGTGTCCGTCTCAGTGGACTGACCCAGGGCGGTTTTGAATGCTACGAGCATTTGATAAACAAGATCATCGTCCACATCCGATGTTGCTAGTGTGCCAAGCACAAGGAACGCCCTTGCTTGTATTGCTGTTGGAAGCTGAAAAGCTGTCGAGGTAGCCAAGCTCATCCATCGCGCTCTCCAAACATTTAAAACCCCTGAAATATAGGTCAAGTTCAGTGAAGGCATAGGCTGATCTATCTTACCTTTTGAGCCTGCTGTAACTTCAACGGTCCTAACGAGCAAGCGTGTCAAAGCTTCTTGGGAATCAATCATGGCCTTGTCATTTGGCGGATCGTAATTGGAGTATTCGCTTGTGCTGGATTGGCGGGTGAGACCGAATAATTGGAGGCTCTCGATAGTGATGAGCTTGTCCATTAGCGCGCGCAGATCTGGTCCGCATGCGTCCTCCGTCCTGGCGAGCAAAAGCGACTGCAGAAAGTTCATGATTATACCGTAAACAGACTTTCGCACTAGCGTTTGTCCAGTCCCAGCGACCAGGGTGACAATGTGACAAATATCGGGAACATACAACTGGTCAAATGCTGCCTGTTTTGAGTGGTTACTGGCGATAAGAGCAAACCGGGTCAGCGTAGCGATTTCATTCCAGTGGACATTTTCAGGTAAGGTCCTCGAAGGTTTAAGGGATGTCTTCCCAAGGACCCTTCGTAACTTGGAAAAAATCTTCCCCCGCGCATTAATGGAAGCGAGCGCAGCGGCAGTTCGGGCAATCGTTTCACACCTACGTGAACCAATGCCACCGTCCGCTGCGGCGCGGATCAATTCATCCAAAACTACATTTGCGATCATTGGATCTAGTCTTCCAATTTCGACCCAAACATACTTGTGGATCATGGAAGAAATCTGGTAGGGTGCGTCAAGACCGTCAAGGATGATTGAACTGTACGCACCTCTGAGTCCGCTACCGTCAAGTCTATCAACGTGCGGATGCAGTCTCGCAGTCGTGCCCCAGAATGCTCGTACAAGGGGTTTGAAGGATTGCAAAAATGAGCCAAGTTCCTGACCCATGGACTCATGTACTGGAGACAATTGATGCGTTGCGCAACACTAGCCTTGTCCATTCCGGTAGAAATCACAGACAAGAAATCCAGCGTGAGCTTCGGAGCAAATCCGGCAAGTCGGTCGCTTAGACTAGTGACGAAGGTAGAAATGTCGCCAGGGATAATGCCAGCTGGCAAAGTGTCCGGATCAAAACAACCGATAGGAATGGTACAGCCAAACTCACCTTTAGACGCGATGATCGGGTTTTTGTCATAATCAAGATATGAACAGATCGCACCGAGAAGGTCATACGCAGCACCGCGAAGTTCTTCATGGTCCGAGTTGATATTGATCATACCGACGTGTAGAAGGGTTGCAGTAATATTTGAGAATCTTGGGAACCTTTCGGCACGGAGGACCTGGTCATCACGAAGTTGGGACTTCGCAGATCTGATTGCCTGCCAGGAGCATAGTGAGTCTTAGAGAATCATGGTGTTAAGACTTTACCTTGACAATGTTATCACGATGCGGTGAGGAGAAATAAGATGTCACTCCCTGTCTGCTCAGCCTTATGATAAATTCGTGTGGATCAAGGCCAGTTGAGACATTGTAAGCATCGCTGACGTCGGCCAATGGTATAATTTCGGTCGATTTGCATGAAAGAGAAGGTGAAATAACTGCCGCTCGAATCTGCTCGGAGGGTCAGGCGCATCGAACCATCAGGGCTGAACTTGCGGACCGAAGTTATGCGGATATGAGTAAGCGCAACCTGTATGTTGACTGGCATACGTATGTCGTGGGGATGTCTCATTGTCACCTCAGTGAAGACTGTGTTGCTTTCGTGCTCCAGGGTTGCTGTGCTCTATGTCACGACAAAGCTTGCAACGATAATCCGGGACTTACTTGAGTACTCCAAAGCAGGCAGGCATGACTGGGGGATATATTGCAAAAGCTCGGTGACTGAAGAACACGCCTTGATACCATTTGAGAGGATGGTGCCTGCCCATGATAAGTCCCACGAATGCATCACCCGCTCAGAAGAAGAATAACTGGCAATACGAACCCGCAGATATGTTGTACATTCGTCTCAGATAGCGTTGGGTCAACGAGTTGGCGTTCAAAAAGTAACCGTTCATGAACCGCTGGCGGACATCCAAAGGCATAAGTTGGGAACACGTTTTCAGCCATTGGACGGGGATCTCAGACGTGGAAGTGAACGAAGTGCAGTCCAGGATGATCTCATATTGCCTTTGTCCGTATTCGGTACTCGTTAACGTCTAATAGCACAATATCAAGAGCACACCAATCCAAAGGTGCTGCAGACTCACCTTTAAGATATGATACATCAAGAGTTCAATGTCGAGGGCCTCCACATCTATTTTGCATACACGCAAGACGAAGACAGCAGGCACGTCCTTGAAAAAATATCAGCGATGTTCGTCGTTACATACGTTCACAACTTACTTCCGCAATATCTGCGGACACAAATATATCTCGAACAGATTCAATACTACGATGAGAGCAACGATTGAGCAGGTCAAGATATTCTCGGTGTTCTGAACTTGGGAAAGACGAGAGACGAGGGACTTCAGGAGCTTCCTGGAGCTCAACGAGAAGGGTGCACAATTGGTCCCATGCGCGTTTGGCGCCCATCGTCACTGAATCGTCCTCGTTATTGGGCTTCACGTAGCTGAGCAGCTCCTTGCCGATCTTGTCTGCGTGTTTATCGAGGAAACGATGCAATACTATCGTATCTGTGTCGTCTGCAGTAGTACCCAACCACTCGCCACCATCGTCGTCAGTGGTAGTTGCGGAGTATTTCTGCGCAAATATGAGCTATGTTAGTTTCATGCACGCAAACGTTAGAGTTGCTCACGTTAACTTCACTGAGGAATCGTGTGACGTTGGTTATGTTCGCCTTCAAAAACTCATTCAGGCAAACCATGTGCGCCTCCTTCGCAAAGAAAATATTGTTGGCCAGATTTTGCATAACCTTGGCGATAATCATAAGGCCTCGACGAATGACTCCGTCGTCTTTGGGCACCTCAACATCGACTATTTCTGGGGCGACGATGGCAGGCGAAATGAAGCTTGATCGGAAATAAATCAGTGTTTCTGGGTATCATCAGGGTAATGCCCACCGAAGGAATATGAAGGCACCCAGAGCAGCGAATTTCGATTCAGGCCAAACTTGATAACTGTCGAGCGTGAGATGTCGTGATGTTAGTCAGACATCAACTCTTACACTGCTTTCGCCAGGTGAGCGCACACTTCACGAAGCATTCTGCAGGAGAATAAGTAAAGTGACTTCAGGGTTTCGGAAGAGTCCTTACGGTGGGAGGGCGGGCACTGAGGAACCTATGATCTCAAGGAAGGACGACGCAATGAACTCAACGTCTCGCTGGTTTTGTTCCAACTTATGTTTGGGGGTTTTTGCTGGATCTAGATCGTAGGCGTGACCAGGAGGCATTGATGCCATAGTCTTGATCAATGGTAGAATGAGGCTCCGTAGATAATTATAACCATGTATCCTGGCGAAGGCAGACAAGAATCTCGTGCAGGTCGAGTTACTTCGAAACAGGTCCGCATCACTGGCTGTACGCAAAGTTGGTTTACACAAATTTCGTGAGGTGAGACATTACCGGTGTGTCCTATCTCACGATCGATCATGGTCTTGAGTAACGCTACCAAGGAGGCTCGAGTGTCGAAAATATTCATGAGTACCGAGATCATCATGTCAACCTCGTTAGCTGGACAGCACTCGCATATGACCATGGCAAGGACCATCTAGGTATGCATAAGCAGGATACTTGTGACAATGCAGACGTTCGTACATCGGACCCTTTGACTAGCTGCAGAGAAATGTCAGCTCATGTTCGAGCGTCGCAACAAGTGGTTATACCTCTCGTAGTTGATTCCGACGAGCTTGTAACTCCGGATTACGTTGAGGCTCGAACTTCGTGCCCTTATCCAATACTCGAGCAAAGACGTGAATAAATATCGTCCGTTTTCTCGGATCTGAATCATAGGCCAAGGTGATACAGTGCTTCACACCGTTCTCAGAGTTGGCAACCACTAGATGTGAGAGCCCCGTTATGACCAGTTCTCGAACGTCCGCTTCTTTCTGAGATGTCAACGTTCCCTTTGTGATGGTGAACGAGGTATCAATTATCGTGAGACGTGTGCATTACCTTGTGCATCGAAGGAACGTCAGAGGTCGAGTCAGAAATCTGGGACTATAATGAGGAAAAGACGAGAGAAAAAGAAAAGAAAAAAAGAGACGCACAGGTTGCTCTGAATTGCAGATATCCAGTGCCCTCAGAAGCACATGAGAATACCTGATGAATAGGCGCAAGACCGCATGGCCCGAGTCATCGCCATCGTGGGGAACACTGTTATCGATGGACTGTAACTTGAGTCGATCGAGAAGCTGCACACCCGTTCGCAAAACAGACATGTTGATGTCGTATTGAAGTTGGATAGCATCGGTTTCCACATTCTGAAATAGAGGTCCGTTCAGACACGGTCCCACATACTAGGACAAAGAACTCGCCGATAGCGGATCTTGGAACCATTCCATAATCGTGTCCAAAATCCGGTTTCGAAACAGGTCGTCCCTGCGAAGCGTTAGAGCGTCGGTACGCTCGCAAACACTGCAAACTAAGCTGCAAAACTTGACGCGAATGCGATACGAAGCCGGGTCATGGAACCTGGAAATAAATCCGACAAGGACATGAAGCAGTGACCCAAGGTCAATGCTCAAGGCCTCGTCAGGTGGCATCTGTGCACTGTCAACGAGGGATTTCAAAACCGATGTGAGCTTTAGAGGTAATCAGTATCCAAGCAACAAACTGGATCAAAATCGCACAACTGACTTGCTCCAGGAACAAACCATATTCATCTTTGAATTCTGAGCCAGCGCCTTCAGTGATGTTACGCGTGATTCTGGTGGAGAGTCGCTTAGGCAGAACGGCAACGAAGACCAACGGGCTTACTCATCGAGGTGCTTGAACAATCTTGCGAAGAGGCGAGGGCTGAGTTCTGAACCCAACGCCTCCTTCGCTACCTCTCGCACGCGAATGGTGTCGTCGACGAGTGCAGCTGTCAGGAATTCAATGAAGATATTGACCAATTCTCCGGGGTCTCTCAAAATGCGCATCTCGTCAGGAAGGAACTCCGCTGGAATAACTGTAGTCAAAGCGCCCGGCTCATGTTCGTCCTGAACGGTAGCACCACCAAATGCAGCCAAAAAAAGTGTAAGATTCCGCCACTGAAAGAATTTCTCCTGTGCCGGTTATCAGCATAAGATTTCCCGAGTCAAAGTAGCACCTCGAACCTCAAGTAACAAACTTTGCTCCTGCTTGCTCAGGTATATCTCGTCAAAAGCAGCAATGGAAGCAAGAGGGTTTGGAACGACAAATTCTGATAGCGCGCTCCATCTCCAGAAGCATTCCTCCCACACAGCGATGTTGATCGGGGAAGTGTAGGCCACCAAGCGCAGTAGCTTTCGTACGCGTTTCTGCTCTCGTACGCGACCTTGTCCCATGTCAGCCGGCGTTGGATTGTGGCCAAGCGTTAACTCACCAAAGACGATAACACTTGGGTCGCCTAATTGCTCATATATCGGATTTCGTTTTGACCGTTCCTCCTCCGTTAGGCCCATATTTGCCGGGGCGTCGGGATGACGTTCGGCTTGCGCAATAAGACGAAGACCTTGTGCTGCGAGTTGCGAGACCTCACTGTTCACGGAAGTAAGCGAGACTAGGAAGGATATTTCACTGAGAGCAAATGCTGGAACGCGGTCAGGATTAAATTGTAACCGTTTTGCATGATCACCCTATCCCACATGAATAACGTGTCCAGGGGAGCGCTAGCGAAAAAAAAAAACACACACCTGGCTCTTCCGGTGGTACGTCTCCATAACCTGATGACACACAGACATCCAAAGTCTCTGGCTGTCGGGCTCGAGTCTGGTCATGAGAAGCTTCTTCGACTGGCACAGGAGCGCGATAGCTCTGTGAATACATCGAGTCAGGAATGAGGGAGCAACGACGTATCACTCACAGACTTTGCCTCAGGCGATCCTCAAAGTAAGCGTAATCAGGGTCCAGTGGAGACATTCGAAAAAACATATCCACGAGGCATTTGAAGGTTGTCGCTGCAGAAATTTTGACTGAGGTGTCTGCTTCAGAATCCCAAATACGAGTAAACGTGATGCTCCACTGGAGCGAGTCCTCCTCATCCTCGGGGAGCTTGGAGAAGCTAAAGTCGGCACGCCAAAGAGCTAGAATTGCCAACAGCAAAAGGTCCTTGTCCGTCAGGGTTTCCGACGTAAAACGCTTGGCTTTGGGACGGGTCGCTGGTCTTTTGATGTTGCCATTCGCGTCAATTTCACTGCGGCGCATCGAGGTAGTCTAGCCGTATATATGAGCGACGATGATACGGGAAGCTAAATCGATGGTACCTCATAAATCCTTCTGGATCTTGATGCAATAATTCTGCGTAGGTTCTCCATTGAAGGCTGCCACGGGAGCCGGGCCGCCTAGAAAACGATATGAAACTTTATTTAACATCGTTTTCACAGGAGATACCTCTGAGGCAAGGATCGATGCGGCCTTGATAGCACAGATCTTGATAGCGTCCGCCCGCTCAGGTTCCAGACATGCTACGAAAAGGGAAACTGATTCGTCGTCTGGGAGGAACCGGAATACTGCTACGAGCGCTTCGGCATATGTTCCAATGTCGATTTCATCAAACGAATCCCAGAATGGCTTTTGCTTCACGCCAGCCAATATAGCCATCTACGAATGTATGAGCGGTGGATACTATGCTTGTATGCTGCGTCGTACCCTGATCTCGTGCGCAAGGTCCGTGGCAAGGTGTCTCAGTGGTAACTCACCCTCTGGGGAGATTCTGAAACCAGCGCGACACATGTCGATAGCACAGACAAACGCTACATCCGACAATTTTGAATGCGTATTCACGTGACGGACAAGGTCTTCCACAAACCGGACATCCTGCTGTGCTGGGTGTGTAAACCCTGCGTAAACAATAGACAAGTAGAGTCACCTTTCGATGGGAGGAAGACTTTTGAAGCTGCATGAAATTTACGGTGCGAGAATAAGTGTCGATTTGATAATCGGTTGTCAGTCGGTCAGTCCACAAGGAAGAAAGGATGGTGAGAGTAGGCCAGAGGGCTCGCTCCCGACCAGGCTCATTGGCGATGTAAAGGAGGTCGAAGACCCGCTCTGGAGATCCTTCAAGTTTTCCTCGCGTACGGACAGCCTCATTGTACTCCTGAGGATAAAGTTCTACCCAATTCCACAAGGCCATGCGAAGGGGGATTGCAACGGCTGCCTGAGCCTGCTTCTTCATGTTTACGAGAAGGGAGGACAGTTCGTGAAGAACCTGAACAAGACGTGACCTGTCCATCGCACTGTGAGTCATGAGCAGTAAATCGACGGTATCTGGATTATCTTCAGCCGTGTTCGCAAGATAGTGGATTTTCGTGCGAATGCGATGAAAAACTATCATCCAATTTGAAGCAGACAAGCAGTACAATATACGACCGGCAAACTTGCTTATAAGGATGTTGAGGGCCATTGTCGACTTGACAAGCGCCATGTGAGTACGCTCGAAATGAAATGCACGGTTGAGCTGGCCCTGCCTAGAAGCCGTGCCAAAGGACTGGAAGGAAGTGGCAGAGGACCTGAACCTAAGGAATGGTCTTGACGCTTGGGAGATATGGGGGGGAAGCGGGGGACCGCCGTAAGCGTCGTCGTCCGGAATTGGGGTAGGTATGTCGACGGACTCAAAATCGTGGAGGGAAGCATCAGGGACAAGGTTGGAGGAAGACATGAGCCGGCTCTCTGGGGCAGCAGTCTGTCGAAGATAGAGGACCATGACGCTGAGGACATAGCGTGCACAGTTGTCGTCGAGAGGCTCTATCTCCACCCAAGGGAGAGGGAGGGCCGAGGAAGCGAAATCCGAGGAAGATTTGTGAGTGTTCCTGGCGTGCCACGAGCTGGGTGAAGAGATAGGAGTGTTGGTGTTTGCAAGCGTTTGCTCAGAGACAGAGCTTGGCTTGCTGGAGCGCGAAGCTGAGCGGGGATGATCATCCTGGCGAGAGGTCGATCTGGAGGACATGGCGACGGACAGGATTTTGAGGATGAGGAGCTGTGATTGAAGAGCCTCTGTGGTCATGGTGCCGGCGGAGTCGATTTGCTGTTTGGAGGAATGTGTGAGAAAAGGCGGGCAGAAGAGGAAGTGAGGGACCTTTGCGAGTCGCTCGAGGAGCTCGCTGAGGGACCAAGCGATGATGTCGAGGGAGTCATGGGCAAGTTCGACAAGGGCATCGACAGCACCTTGGGTAGCGGGATCGCCCTCGAGGACGTCGAGGGCGAGGCCAGAGTTGACGGGGAGCTGCGGGGGCTACGATTGCCGGGGAGGGAAGAGACGCGCGGAGAAGGAGACGGACCTTGTGCTTTATTCTGTTGATGAGTGCCTGCACGTTTTTCTGCTGGGGAGTTGCGGAGGCAGCAGAGTAGGCGACGGAGGGGGGATGGGCGAGGCCGTTGCCGGGGCCAGGGTGGGAGTCGTTGCTTCGGTGGGCCCTCGCGGAGGGACCCGCGGACGCGGACGGTCTGCGGATCGGCATGGCTGCAGAGAGAGCGCGCGTGCTGGCTCGTCCGTGGGTGGGATGCTTATGTAATAAACATGACTGAGGTTGAATTTGGACAGGCCACCCGCGCGACGACGGACTCGGGCGGGCGGGCGGCGGGCGGGGGCGGGCGACGCTGGGGCGGGCGAGCGGGCGGCGTCGACGGCGGGACAGGCCGTGTGGTTGGGTGGTGCTGGGGGTCACACAGCCACAGGGGACCCATATGGACCCACAAAAGGCAAGGTGCAACGACGTCGATCCCGGCCAGACGGACGATGACTGCATTGTTCCCCATTCCGGGCGCTCAGCGGTGCATGTCCTCGCTATTGTGCGCCGAATCAAGCCATCCCCACGGACGGCCCGCCGAGCACGCCCACCCGGCACGGCCGTCCGCACCGTGCTGGACTCGGACGACGACCCGGCGGGGGACGTGCAGGCCTTGTCAGACAGCCTGCGGTTGTTTCTCAACTCCGACAACCCACTCTCCGCAAGGGCGGTACGTTGTTTCCAACCGATCTTGTTTTTTTTTTTTTCTTTCAGGCCCCCTCTTCTCTTCCTCCTTCCCGGCCTCCTCTTATCTTAGCCCCATCTAAATCGCTCCATCTCGTTCGCATCGCATCGCATTGCTGTCTGCTTCTCTTCTTCCTCTTCCCACTCGCTTTCGTGCACCAGTTTCTTGATCCATTGATTTCAAAGAGGACCCTCTCATGTCCCCCCTCGGTCCCCGCGATCCCTCTCATCCCTCTGGCCCCCCAAATCCTCGTCCTCCTCCCGACGCCGATCCAACCACCCTTGCTCGGTATCATCCCTCCCCACACCCAGTGTCGCTTGATCGACGCTTTTCGCACACCCTCGCCGGACATCCTGCCAGTTCGGCAAATCCCCGATACGGAATGCACATCCACGACAAGGAATTCAGCTCTCCCCCAACCCAAGCCGACGGTTGGTTCCCCTTCTCCAACAGGCACCCCCCCACCTTCTCCTCTCCCCATCTCTCTTCCTCCAACCACCACCGTTCCCCCCCTGTGCCTACTCCCCCCACTCTCCTCTCCGCCTCCCCCGTCTATCATAGCCCTCCCTCAGACGCCGACCCCCACGACCTACATCATCCCGCCCATATTGCGCGCGACCATCACTCCGCCGTATCAGGTACGCCCGCCTCGCCATCCCACCCCAACTCTCTTCTCCTCCTTTCCACTCTCTGGTGGTCCGACCTCGAACCCTGGATGGACGAGGAATATGCAAAACAGGTTTGCAGCCTGATGGGCTGGGACCCTGTTAGCATCAGGGTACCCAATGGTCCCCCTGATAGTTCCGGTCAACCGACCAACAACCCGGGATACTGCTTCCTCACCTTTCCTTCTCCTTCTGTCGCCGCATCGGTACTCAGCCAGGTCAACGGTAACGCTCACTCCGTCACAATGCCCAACTCGAGCAAACCGTTTGTGTTCAACTGGGCTTCCTCCATCCCTAGCTCCATCGCTTCTGCCCTTTCCAGCCCAGGCCTAGTCGTATCTCCCACACAACAACAGTACCCAAAGGAGTACAGCATCTTTGTCGGCGACCTCGCACCTGAAACGTCCAACTCCGATCTCGTGGCCGTATTCCGGAACCCAGTGCTAGGTTTACGGAACGATCGTGAACCCAAATTCATCCGCCCCTTTCTTAGTTGTAAGAGCGCCAAGATCATGCTTGATCCAATCACCGGTGTATCCAGGGGATATGGCTTCGTCAGGTGAGCAACATGTTTTACCATTATCTCCCCATAACCAAAGTCGTCCGCTACAGATTCACAGATGAGACAGACCAGCAGCGAGCTCTCATCGAGATGCACGGTCTGTACTGCCTTTCTCGCCCAAGTGCGTCACTTTGCTTGTTGGAGTCGAGTCCTGACCCCTGACTCTTTGGTCGTCAGTGCGAATCTCCCCTGCAACGGCAAAATTCAAACCAAATCAGGTCTCCTTGGACCTTCCTTTGGTGCAGTTTCCTGTAAATTCCCGCGCAGTTGATTCAAGAAGTAGCAGCTTGTCAGTGTCGATTCCGTTGCCGAACAGTAATCAAGCAAGGAGTGTCTCCTCCCCGGTAGCCTCCTCGAGGAGCGGTGGTCCCACTTCCTCTGCGACTCCAGTTGGGACCTCTGGTTCTGGATCGTCGCTCACTACGAGTGGCTCGGGATCTGTTCCCTCTCTTGGCTCCGCGTCAAGTACTAGCGTCTCATCTGGCGCCCTTACTCCCGCGTCTTCGGATGATATGGTCAATCTCGCTTCAAGCTTGCCAGCGCCAGTCGCGCAGCAATATAGTGCCGCGACCAAGGGAAACAATGTTGCCGGTATTTCATCGATTACCTCAGGTGTTGCACAAGGCTCTCATGAGGGTGCATTGCCACGTTACATGATCTCAGAAGAATCGTGGAAACATCACGCTCAAGCACGCGCAATTCTTGGGAACCTCATTGGACCCAATGGCGAACAGCTCACTTCGACCGACCCGTACAACACGACGGTGTTTGTTGGCGGCCTGTCCCCTCTCATCTCTGAAGAGACACTGCGAACATTCTTTGCACCGTTTGGTGACATCCACTATGTGGGGCGAACCATTCTTTTGTCTCCTTTCCGCCTACTCATGTGGCCTACGTACAGGTTAAAGTCCCCGTCGGGAAGCACTGTGGCTTCGTGCAGTTTGTTCGCAAGGCGGACGCAGAAAGGGCTATTGAAAAAATGCAAGGCTTCCCGATTGGTGGTAGCAGGATTCGTTTAAGCTGGGGCAGGAGTCAATGTATGCCTCCATTTCCACGTGTCACCGTTCTCACCGATTATATTTTCAGACAAAGCAGCTCAGGCGGCAGCACAGGCGGCACAGGCGGCCGCTTTCCAGGCACAATTACAAGTACAGTTGCAAGCACAGCTGGCTTCGGCCCAGGTATCCTTGTCACCCGAACAGGCTCTTCAACTCTTACAGAAACTGGGTGTTGATGGGATAGATGCAGTCGGCGGCCCCGATACGCCAATGATGGCTGAATCCAGCTGCGGAGGGAGTGCAGCGTCCGATGAAAAGTTTCGGACGTCTTTGATGAACCAAATCTGCGGCGATACCCACTCGTCGTACGATACCTGTCCATCCTCACTCCCAGTCCGTTCACCAGCAGGTTCGGAGACGACAAGTCTGCATCATCTTCTTGGGTCGCAGTTTCACTCGTCCTTCTCACCTTTCTCACCCGATCCCAATGCTTACATGCTTGACGATCGAAAAAGGGGATCACTTGGCGTGGTAGCTGCAAATTTGTCTTCACAGGCATTGAATTCCCTCCCTCCCAAGTTCGACTCGAGTGGCTGTCACCAATATGGCGCGTACTTTGACGGCCCAGTTCGGTCGGTTGAACCCAGCCGTTCTAGTTCCCGCCAAGAGCCAGGCTCTCAGCCAACATCGAGTCAGGCTTGTTCTCGAGGGTATTCTAGCCGATACGACGCTCGCGAGGAGCAAGACCCCATTCACGATCTTAACGGTACGCTGGCGAGTCTCAACTTGGACTCCAGAAGCCCGTGGAGACCCACGGGGAAACCCACCGAACCCAACGCTTCTTGCTGAACAGTTTGACGCTATCTCGTCCAATTATCTAAAGTTTCTCTCCGTGTTCCATTTTGACTTCGTTTTATAGTCACGTTTAGTTCCCTTTGAGAGTGCTAACTTCGTCTTTCGAGTCCACTCTACCCAGTTTTCTGGTGGGACCCACAAACTAATTATTCACACATCGGATTATCTATTGGGCTTTGCTCTTGTTACCCTGATCGCTCTCGACATGCGCAGTCGTATACAACGTTTTGTCTTGTCTCTGTCGTCAGCTTATTTCGTTTGTTCTTGTTTTGTGTCCCTGCAGCCCTTTCCCCTCGGGTAGAGCGTCTGCAATCAAGCGACTTGATGTTTCTTGGCCAACTGTATTTTGCCTAGGTAGTATCCATTGCCAACCTTGCCTTTAGCTGTTAGAAGAAACAACGGACCCCAAACTATATTTGTTGGTATGTAAGCTATGACAAGAAAAGGCGAGGAGATGTGCCGTGTCATAGGCACATGGTAAAAATACAACCTAGAATGGCCACAGGAAGAGGTGGGGAGACATGATCGTAGCAAGAATACGACGGAGGGAATGAAATAGAAGATGGCTACGCGGTTGCATGGCTTACACGTTCGAAACGCTATTCAAAACAGCAGCACGACCAGCTGCACCGAGACCTTCGCCTAGCTCGTCCCCAAAGACGGCAGCCGACCCGGAAGGAATCTGGCTACCGGCTGCCAATTGGCCGACGATGTCGCTCTGAAGCTGCATTGGCACGAAGACGACCTTGCTGTTCGCGGACCGTGCCATCTGTTGCAGCGCCTCCAGCTGACGGATCTGCATAGCGGCAGGAGAAGCCAAAATGTCGGCGGCTTGACGCATCAGACGAGCGGAATCCACCTCGGCGCGCGCGGCGATGACTTTGGACTCTCCGATGCGTTTTTGCTGGGCAGCAGACGACAGCGAGGCGGAGACCTCGGGGCTGAAGATGATGTCTTTGATGAGGATACCCTCGATGGCGACACCCCACTTGTCGGCCACATCACCGACGATCTCTGCAATTTCAAACGCGATCGCCTCACGCTCGGTAACGACGCTCTGGACAGCGCGAGCGCCGACGACATGACGCAGGGTCGTCTGGGCGCGCTCGACGAGCGCTTGGCGAAGATCACTGATGCCAAAAGCAGCGCGATACGGGTTCGTGATCTGGAAATAGATCACAGAATCACTGTTCACGACATTAGAACGGAACACCCGACGGAGCCACAGGGCACGGGAAACACACATTTCGACATTGACATTGTCACGCGTGATGACAGTCTGCCTGCCGATGGGACTGATTTGTATTTTGACATCCACGATTCGCAAGGATTCCGTGCAGACGTTGACCTGGACGAGACCCGGATCTACGGACTTGTAAAATTGGCCAAAGCGTGTGACCAAGCCGACGGAACCTTGGAGCGGTGTATGAGCCAAAATCGGGGCGATGAACAAAGACGCGGATTACCCTGTTGGACGTTACGGAAGGGGTTTGGGCATGGGCAGCACGGGATGGCACCACAGAATCCGACGACGGTGCCAAGACCCTGAAGAAACGAGCCATAGACACCATGGGTCACCTGGATGGGTCGTAAACGGAGAGCACAAGATGTAGCAACGAGCGAGCGTACCTCGCTAGTCCCCAGATCCTGGGAATACGATGGCTTTGGCCATGCCGTCAGCAAGCTCGGGGCCGAGGGTGACTGCGCTAGGCTCACCTGCATCTCGCTGCGTTTGAGAGGCTGGACAACGATCATGTGGGCCTTGCCGTCTGGGATGTGACGCTTGGAGGGGCCGTGGTCCTCTGTAACTGCGGATGCTGAGCACGGCACTATGTCGAACGAGAGGGACGGTACCATGAGGGGCGTCGTGGTCGACGACATTCCCACCGGACGACGACGGGGAGGGGATGCGGTCCTTGCGGTCGATTGAGCCGCCGATGTTGGACATTTCGTTGCTCGGTGGACGCGCGACGCCGACTTTAAGGCTGTTGGACGAGCGAGCTCGAGCGACTGCGGCGGCAGCACAGCCCGCAGCAAATGACGCATATAGTCGTTCCTGACACCGCCTCTGACAGCCAACACAGCGCCAGGGACTTGCTGTGTAGGCCCCCCGCTCATTGCATGGAGAAAGGCACGCAAAGGTACTGGCTCATGAAGGCAGAGCCAGAGTCGCGCGTCGTCAAAGGCAGAGACGTCAAGGCATGTCCCCCCGCACGTCGCTCTGCATCCCCTCGCAGACTGTCTCTGCGGAACCAGTTTAGCATCGACGACTTCGAGTCCGCCGGATGCACCCCATGGGAGGGTGTCCGCAACTACGAGGCAAGAAACCTCATGAAAGAAATGGCCCTCGGAGACAAGGTCGGTCTGCGCCCAACGCACGGTCTCTTTTCACGACGGTGTCCACACAGATTCTGTTCTACCACTCCAACTGCAAGAGCCCAGGTCAGTTCACGGCGCGCGTGCAAGGACCAAGCAAGCCATCTCACACGACATGCTAGGCATCGCCGGCTTTGCCGAGGTGTGCTGCGCATCGGATCTCCATAGTGCCATGCTCTGACAGCTGCTCTAGGTCTCCAGAGAGGCTTATCCTGACTGTATGCTCTGCTAAATTCTAGAATTCCATTGCCGCCACTCACGAGCCGATGAACAGACACCGCATTCGACAGGTGTGTGCAGCATTCCATCCTGTTCCTTCCGACAAGCAATCACGGCCGCCAGCGCGCATCCGTACTTTGATCAGGTCAGGGCTTTGTGCGATCACCCGCAGTCGCTCACTGCGTCCTCACATCGCTAGAAATCGGACAAGGACAACCCCCGGTGGTTTATGGTGGACGCAACGTTCGTCACACGGGCACGGCACTTTGTCCCGCTCTCCTTGCTTCGCCATCTTGCCAGCCTTTCCTCTGCTCGACTTCCTGACGCGCTCTGTTATGTGGGGGGGGACGGCATAAGTGCAATCAAAGGTGTCGTGTCCAGCAGCCCTCACATCATCGTCGCCGAGTTCCTGATATCGGCATCCCAAAGCCATGCCTCTGATCGCCCGCGGGCGCCTCAGCGTGCAGAGGGTGTCTGCACAATGCTGGGACGTCATCCGTACCATGGCCGCCAGAGGTGGCTGGGACAATGTTTCCTTTGAGAGGAAGGCTGCCAAATCTCGCCGCCTTGAAGCGCGGCCATCGACCAGCCGTCAGACAGGAACTCGTTTGATGCGGGGGAAAAGGACGGCGTCATCGTGCACCTCTCCAGTAGACGAGGGGCAGGATCCAGCGCCTCGCCGCAAGTCCTTGCGGAGTAAAGGGTAGACAGCATGTAGTAGAGCTGTCCTGAATGTCAACGAGGGCGGTCCATGCCATGGGTTCGGACGGGGAAAAGAGCAGGTTGATTTATCGTGATGGTGAGAACACGCGGAACAGCATTCGGAAACGGGCCTTGCTATTTTCCCACCTCTCTCCCTCAGAGCCAGACCACGCTGGCTGGCATTGGCGTGCGTGGCAGTCCCTCTGTCGACGAGTCTTGCTGTTGACCACGTACTACCTGCCAGATGTCTTTCTTTGCTCTTGTCGTGAGGCCCTTGGCCTACATCTCTCTCCCTGTTCTTTTGTTCCGTTCGATCGCGAACACGTCCCCGGTCGGTCGTTATTATTGGCGGGTCAGCATCTTCTTGGGCAGTCTGGCCGTCGTGTCAGCATGGGGAATCGTCGTGGCAGTTGGCATGACCCTCGTTGGTCGCCGGCACGACGTCAATCATGTCGTCGCACGGACCTTCTATACCTTGGTTAGTCACACACTCGATCTAAAGGTCGAGGTCGAGGGCGAGGAATATCTGCAAACCAGACCTGCTGTCTTGGTTGGGAACCACCAGAGCATGCTTGATATTTTGTACCTGGCGAGGCGAGTGCTCTTTTTCTAGAGAGCCATTGTCGTTCTTAACGAGGGATCGGTGGCCGGGTTGATGCTGGCACAGAATGTTTCCCCCAAAGGCGTCCATCATGGCTAAGCGGGAGCTCCAGTGGTCGCCTCTCGGACCATGGATGTACATGTCCGGGGCGATTTTCATTGATCGCGGAAACAGTACGAATGCACACAAATCCCTGGAAGCTGCGGGCGAGGAAATGAAGCGGGAAGGTATCTCGCTGATGATGTACCCTGAAGGAACACGGCACAATGAGCAAGCTCCTAGTCTATTGCCCTTCAAAAAGGGTGCATTCCACCTCGCCGTGCAGGCTGGTCTACCCGTCACGCCTGTTGTTTGTGAGAACTATTGGCGATTGTACCACAAGGGTGTGTTTGGGACAGGGGCCATCAAGGTTCGAGGTTGGTCATGATTCGTTGTTTCGCCAACTTTGTGCGCGTGAGACTTGACTGACTGATCCGAATGGCCGCAGTCCTCCCACCAATTCATACCACTGAATTGACGGTTGCCGATGTGGCCGACCTTGCGACACGCACACGAGAGCAAATGCTTGCGACTCTGCGCGATATCTCTGTCAAGGTGGAGAGCGACGAAGACTCCACGGATCTAGCTGAACCTACGCTAGCACCGTCGACTGGGATATCCATTGCTGCAGTCGTGACGGAGAGTGTCATTCCCAGCGTTCCAGCAACGCCCAGCGATGAGACGCCCAGTGAAACAAGTGGGCCCTCCATGTCTATACAGAGTCTACGGCCAGAAGGAAGTGTGAGCGAGTATGGGGAGACGGACGACGAGGGCGTGGTGCACGTCAGAAGGCCGCTTTAGCGGGGTGCTCTGCGGTGATTCCCTTCGGACTCTGATAATGGGCTTGGATGCCCTGTTTAGTTGCGGGCGCGGGACGTACATACATTGGATCACAGATACCTGTTGGCTTGTCCTTCACGACAGGCGTGAGAAGGAGAGTGGGCATTGATTTTGAAAATGGTGAACCATGGCGAGGACTGGACGATATCCGATAAGATAACGAGATGAGTACCGCAATGACAAATCTTATGTCAACCATGATTGTCCATGAAAGCCACAATGATGCGTGCCAGCCCCGTCCTCACCGCCGCTCGCCGAGAAAACAGGCGTGTCCGTGGAGTAGTACCTCGACGAGGCATACAGCACGTCGTGTCGAGTTCCCCACTCGGCCCACAGAAATTCACGAGACCTAGCCGTGACATAAACGCCATACCGCTCGTTACATCATCGTAGGCATGCCACGTCAATGCAGACTTCGTCGAGTTGGCATTACCTCATGCAAAGGCGACGTCGAGTTTGCGAGTCGGGATACATGGCACGCCGTGAGCGCACCAGAGCGCACCAGTCGCTCCATTCGGCGTTCGCGGCTGTGTCGCGAGAACGTGCCGTCGTCGCGGAACTAGGCTGATCAGTCGCGTCCGGGCCCGTTTCATTCTGAGTCGCGACTGGTCGGCGCATTTGCCCCATATGTTTGACGGGGTGTGTCACGCTGCCCCGTTGAATTGTGCGCGGGCTTCGCGCTCGCACGTACGCCCCGTTCTGTTACGAAAACTCGGAGCATATGCAATTTCCAGAACTCCGTCGTCCATGTCTGGTGGGTCTGTTGCGGAGGTAGGAGCGTCCCCAGATCCGTCTCGCCGTGTGTCGCGATTTCGGTAATCAGCCACCGGCTGGGCTACATAAGCTCGTTCCATCCCCATCCTTGCTCCATTCCGTTCTTTCTAGGACCCTGCCCTGTTTCCCCTCCCTCCCCGTGCAAGACGTGCGCCAATGACAGCCCTCTTTAAACTGCCCGGTACGCATTTCACTATCTTGGATCTCGTCCTTGTCACCAAGACAGTGGCTCAGAATGCTGGGGCCATCGCGGCGTACGTGGTCCGGAGTGACTGTCGCGCTAAGCCAACCCATTCTTTCCCCTCAGGCCTCTGCGGCGTACCCCGAGAACACCCTCGCTAGCTTCGAGGCTGCCATTCGGGATGGCGCTGAAGGCATCGAGAGCGGTATTTGATTGCCTCCCTCGACGGTCCCACCCATAACCTGTGTCCCAGACGTCCATGTCTCGGCGGACGACGTGGTGGTGATGTTTCATGATCCCGGTGAGCGGCAGCCAATGATCTTCCTTACCCTTTTCGGTAACACGTTGGAACGTGCGCGGAATGAAGCCCTGGATAGGACGACAGATTTCAGAGGTACTCATCGCCCCTCGTCGCACGTTCGACGAGTGACCAATCGTGCTCAGGTTTAATTCGCGAACGGAATTGGTACGGCGAGAACGGTATGCAACATCTTCGCACCAAGAAGGAACCCAAACAGGCCATACCCACATTTGTCGAGACTGTTGCATTGCTCATGAAGGTGAGCCTACTTCCCTTACGTCATCACCACGCCCTTTGATCCGTCCTCCAGCCCGAGAACGAGCATGTGAGGTTCAACGTCGACGTCAAAGTCCAGAACGATCCGGACCGCCTGTTTCGACTCATGCACCTCGTCATTTCCGGGCAACCAGAATGGGAGACAAAGCTCGCCCCCCGTATCTTGCTTGGGCTTTGGCATCCGCGCTTCGTCGCACACGCAAAGACGAGGTTACCATACTGTCGCAGGTCGTACATCGGTATCAGCACTACCTTGGCACGCGAATACTTTTGGGATGATGTCGATGTGTTTTCGATGGCATTCTCCGCACTGGCGCGAAGTGACGGCCTGAGGTGAGCCGCTGCTTTGAGTGTCGTCCGGTCCATCTTATGTTCGTGGGTTGCCTTGCAGCTTCCGCCAGGAATGCAAAGCCGCCGGCAAGAAACTCATGGTATGGACGGTGAACGAGCCGGAGCATATGATGGAAGTAAGCGTCCGTTGTCGCGCGAGTCCGACCAGTGGCATTAACCATATCGGTCAAGTGTGTCCGCTGGGGAGCCGACGTTATCCTGACCGACGTGACAAAGAAATGGTTGGACCTGCGAGAAGCTCTAAGAGGTATGCTTCATAGCGGTCTTTTGTGTGGCACTGAAGGGTCGACTGTCTTCAGCCGACTATGACACTACGCTGGCTCAACATGGCCGCTGGTTTCTTTGGACGACATGGAAGTTCTACCTTCCAGGTATCCTACAACATTGGAGGAGCAGCAGGTACTCCCTCGAAAAGACCGCTGGCCCGTTCGACGGGTTCTCGCTCCCGGAGCCAATTGCACTCGAGGGAGTTCCTCTCTGAGGATTGGTTTCCACAAACAAAGATAGAGATCCGTGGCATTTGTACGAGGCGTGTAACCCCGGATGCTAGCTAGTAATGAGTCATGCTTTGTCATCGGAACTGCTGCTCCGCTCCGCATTCGTGTGCACTCCTTGCTGTCTCTTCCGCCGCTGTTGGCTGGCCCTCGCAGCGGTTCTCACTCACCGTTTGTCTGCATGATGATCCATCCGACCTACTATCGTCCAAGTGACGACACCGCACTCCGCAGAACGCACCGCAAACGATTCTCCGTGTCAAAATTGTCCTCAGAAACCGTTCAGACCCTCCCCGAGTATTCATCACCGCCCAGCTGGAGCAGTACCTGTGGTCCGTTCCCGCTCGCCGAAGCAGAATCCGACCGACCCCCCGACTACCCAGACACCGCAGACGAAGCAGACGCTGACACAGAGGATGACCGTGTCGTCTTTGCACAGCATCATCCAGTCCATCCGCTCGCACAACACTCGCCCGCGCGCGTTCGCAGACGCAAGGCGGTCCCTGCGGCAGCCTGCGATCCTCTGCTTGACACGCTACTTGAACGCAGCGTACACGCGCTCGAGATGTCCAACGCTCTGCTCCGTACCACCATGTCCACACAGTCCAGTCTTTCCACTCTCCTTTCCTCCGAAAGCGAATCCGATCATTTCCTGGAGGTACGTGCCCGGAATTTGTCTACCCGGATAAGGGTGAACAGTGGGGTACACGAGGCGTGGATGGAACACCTAGAGGAAATATCAGAAGGGGTTGATAAGCTATTCGGAGAGGACGGAAGAAGTCGTTCGGACGAGGGGGCTGTCAGCAGAAGTTTACCCACAACCACTGTGCCAGATCTGCGGCATCGAAGAAAGCCGTCAATCCTGGAGCTGAATGGATCTTCGAATTCTCATCTCCGGTATTCGCATCCTACCCGGGACGTGCTGATTGCACCTGCTTCAAAGGCACTCACACAGTATGTCGAGTCCACCGCAGATCCACGGTCAATAACAGTGCCTTCTACGCTGGGGCTGCGGGCATCCGGATCCTCTCACTCGGCTCATTTTCATGAATTATTACACGCTCGCCGCCGGGAGACTCGATCTTCACCCGATATTCTATTCAAGACCCAGCCAGAAAGCATCACCCCGGCGTACCATCTTCTGTCAGACCTTGTGAAGCGTGCAGGATCCCTGACACCACTTCCTTCTCCTCGTTTGTTGCGCTTTCTCGACAGGTGTGCACCTAGTACCCCAGTGGACGCAGTACGCAGCCCAAAGTCTTCATTTACACCCGCCTCTATGCAAACTTCTCTCCCGTCTCCAAATCGATCTGGAACACAAATACAAGCAACGAGGTCTCGCTCAGAGACACCTCATGCATCATCTATCCCACCAATTCCACTCCCTGCGGTGCCTACCGACGATGAATCCTCACCATCGTCGTCGGAATCTTCAGACCGTCCAACTGGATACCGAACTGTCCAGTCGTTGCGTAAAATTCTCGATAGCCACCCCTCATCGACCTCTGTTGAGACGGGCTCGAAACACCACTGCTCCCCCGTCTTCCTTCCTGTCACGCCACCTCCAGCTCCCACTCAAGGCACGTCCACGGCTACGGCGTCTATATCACGACTTTACACCAAGGGACGTCATTCGCTGTCAACCCGTCCCCCGTCGCCCCCTACACATTCCTCACTGAAGGTCCGCTCGGTACCTCCAACACCTTCTCCCTCTCCCAGCACGATGAGCTTGTCCGAAGTATTTGGGAATGGAGTGGCGAGAGTGATTGGAAGTGCACCCTCATCAAGTGTGTCGACGCCGAAGCGCATCAGCTTTGCGGAACTTCCGGAATCTTATTCTGGTTTGCGACCTGGCACGTCGAGGCTAAGGGCGCGGAAGAGCAGAAAGAAAGGCAAGCAGGGAAAGGGTAGCGATAGAGAGGAGGGGGGTGGATGGTTGAAGACCTTTTTGCGTGGGGGTTTATCTTCGGGAGGGCTCACCGGCATGGGGAATCGAGAGGAAAGGGTGGAAGACAGGATGGCGAGGGGATGGGGGAGCCGACCTGGATATGGGACATTGGACGACTGGGGTGTATGAGAGATCCGCCCCTGGCAGGCCTGCTGGGGGTAGGACGAGTGTAATGAAGTAACTTATGAACACGTGTACGGCCGTCTCGTATATTCTAATTCCCTCGTGGACTGGGACTACAGGCACTCGCGGTTGCACGCCCAGACAAAAGAGCATAAGGGCATATATTGTTGGCATACATACATGGAACCGTATACACGGTAGTGCATAAGGTGCATAAGGGCAGTGGCATAGTATCAATGGAGTTCTTTCGCTTTGGATCGTTGACTCGTTTGAAGCGTTATAAGTACGCAAGTCCGGCAGCAACCGTAAGGCCCCCAATAAGACCAGCAACCATCACTTGAAAGAAACCCACTCCTCTTGTTGGCGGTGTGTCGAGGAAGAACGTGCCGGGCATGCCCCCTTGCTGAGAGTCAATTGCGTACTTCAGGTCTTCGATGCTATCACTGATGACAACCCAGACTGTGCCGTCCACCCTGTCCGATGGTACTCTTGCCGTTGCACGGTGAGCAAGGGGTGTATTGATGATAGCGACATGCTTTCCTTCACGCCGGGCGGTCTGCCTAACTTCATCGAGGTCTTCGCGAGGGGTCCGAAAGACTTTGAACAGAGGGGTGCTGGCACGTAACACGGTATTAAGACTGATGTCGGTGACGGGCGATTGAGAAAATGGCGACCACGGGCGAGGGGACAGCGAGTTAGAATGATGCGAGTACTCGAATGCCTCCCAGTTTTGGACGTCGTCGCCGCCACTTTTGGACCATAATACAGAAGGGTTCCCTTCTTCCTCTTCTTCCTCCCGTACGAAGTTCGGGGACAAGTGAGCTCTCCTCTGGCTCGCGAGAGGCTCCGTGACGGGCTCGGTCGGGGCGAGAGACCCATGCTCCCCATCGCTAGGACTGTGCAGGCGCGTCTTACGAGGTGGAGACACCCAATTTGGGTTCCTCCAGTGCCAACGTTCCCCCGGGGGAGGTTTAAAAACGGGCTTCTCACGTGCAGGCAAGAAACTGGAGGGTGGCACTGGCACTGGGGAGGCACGAGGCGATCCGCCCGGGGAAGCTGGGGGGGATGGGAGAGGTGTGGAGTGGCTCTTGCAGGCGCTTGACGCGGTTTCTGTGAGGGTACCCATTTCTTCGGGGCACACCAACGTTCCGTTTTTCCGCCTGTGGCCTTGCATCGGCGACCCACATTTGTGGCAATGAGGGCGTCTCCTCAGGCTGGTGGAAGTCGACATCTGGTTTCCTGGACTTTACTACTTTTGAGTTGAAACGTTCCTAACGAAGGTATCATGCATGAGTTCTACGGTGCGGACAACGGGACTTACCAGCTGCTATCGTTGACTTTGATGACAGCGGGGTCCTCGAGCATCCCAGTCTTGGACTTATATTACGATCCTCCGCCGGAGGATGGTCCATGGTTGGAGGCGAAGAGAACGACTCCCGAATGGGGGACAAGATGGGAGGCGAGCGCGAGGTCGCGGTGGCGACCGGGCTGCTCCAGCAACGATGAACAAGGTGCAACGTTGTATTCTGAACAATACAGTACGGCTCCGTCACAACGCTATCGAAACAGGCATAGCGCACGCCCCCCCAATATCTGCTATTTACCAAGTAATGCTATTGCGGGACAAAACGCGGTGGTATGTCGCCAGGTGGAGAGGCGGGACAGCTAGAAGAACAGCCTAGTATACATTCCTCTCACGAGTCTGAGCTGCAACCGCGACAGCCTGCGCCAATCTATTGAGCCATGAAACAAGAAATGTATTCACATGTACGAACCGCAATGCACGCACTCCACTATAGTGTTTGCACGGATTTGAGTCTTGGGCACACGACAAATGCATGTCGAGCCTTGATAGTTCATGTCCTCGATGCTCGTTAGCCACGAACGCGGGGTGGACACGGAGATGGTCTACCTTTGTCTGGATGCATCTTAAGCAACATAACTTTTCGTAGCCGGTCTTCTTCCACTTGGCAATCAAACTGGTGCGGCCTTAGCGTCGGGGGCGCACGACAAGAGGGTGACTTACTTGGCGTCTGCGTATCCCTCCTTCAGCAGCCAGTCGTACAGCTCCCTGGATACAGCCTCCCGCTTGTAGTAAAGCTCATAAATATATCGCGAGCGAGTGTGGGAGATGCGCATGATGGGCCACAGCGACTCGGCCTTGCGCTTGCCCTCATGGGACTCGTTTTCGGCATCTCTCATCTTCTTTGCGTAGTCATCGAGAATCTAGGAGGAGTAAGTGTCTGGAAACGCTCATCCTCACGGAACGCCTACACCCTCGATGTCCTCGAAGCCTTCCGGCGGTTTCTTGGTCCTCGTCGTTCGTATTTTGGGCATTTCAGAACACCGTGGGAAATATCTGCAATATTCTAACCCTTATCGCTTACGTGATGCTATCCAACACGCTGCCGCCGCTCTCATCGATACACGCCTACAATTAGTGGAACAAGACCGTCAGCTCCCTTTCTACCCGCTCGTTGTGTCTCCCAGCTCTTTTCATGCCCCTAGTCGTCCCAGCACTCCGGTTCTTTGTCGTCTTCTTGAATGTCTACGAAACGTTCAAAACTTTGAAGCCACCCCCTCCATCTGCGCGGCGGGGGGGCCAGCCGAGCGTCCGCGCCATAGCCCAGAGGAAGAGGGATCTTAAAGGTTGTTTGGCCGTCTGGGTCGTTTGGGTAACGCCAAATGGATAGTTTCCCCAAGTCGAGCTCTCATCTACTCTCTATAGTGCTGTTATGCGGTATACGAGAGAACCTTCGACCGGCTCGTTGGTATCTTCCTGCCCTTTTACAGCGAAATGAAATCCGTATTCTTGCTCTTCCTTGTGTTGACTCGTGCCAAAGTGCGTGGAGATTGCATGTTTTTTCCTGTTATTCAAGTTGGTGTGCTGCAGGGCGCGGAACCCCTGTTTCTTCACGTTCTTCGTCCCTTCGTCAAGCCATACGCTACAATCGTAGATCCAGTGATGGAGCTCTCACGCGACATAGGCGATTTCTTTTTCGCTCTTTTGCAAGTTCCGCTGGACCATCTCCTCTCCTCACCCTGGCTATCTTTCTGGCGCATTGGGGAACTGGAAGAAGAGCCTGCAAGATCATCTTCCGGCTCCTCTATAAGCTCGGCTGACTCTGCCACTTCAACGCACGCAAGCAGCCACTCCAATATCCCTATTCTCGCCGACCACGCTGCTGCTGCGCAGACTTCCCGTGTGCAAGATAAACGCCGCGGATCCGTCCGCGGTGTCTCTGATAACCATTACTCGAATGGCCGTCCGCCCGCACAAAACCCCTCTAGTTCAACAATCTCTGCTGATAGGCACTTGAAATCTACTTCTACCACATCACTTCCTGCGTACAGCGAACACCCGTCCCACGAGCCGCCCCGCTATTCTCGGACTCTATCTAGGCGCAACGGGCACCAGTTATGGCATCCCCCTGCTTCTGCTTACCCCACATCTAGCCAGGATACGCCCGTCGCTACGCCTGACTTGCCTGTAACCGCTCCCGAATACCACTCCCCCGAGTGGCGAACATACCCAGCATTCCCTTCTGCATACCCACCTACACCCTTACCTGCGTCTGCCTCACTTCCCAGCGCAGCCACGAGGACAGACAATCACCATCCCGTCGCTTCCGACTCTGCATACCCACCTATTCCTGAGGACGAGCAGGGTTTTGGTGAGTTGCTTGAAAAGCGGCACGAGGGATACCCCGGCTCCGTGCACGACTCAAGCAATAACAGCAAAACACTTCCCGGGGTCAATGGCTATGAATCAAAGCATGACATTGCACGAGACGAGGACAGCCTCCTTGATGATAGCATGTATAGCAGCGAGACGGGTTTGAGCGAGGATGACTTGGGCGCATCGTTGAGGACACCTCATCGTTCACCGGCGGCTATGCCATCTAGCACATACTCCTCCGTCGAAAGCTTGACTAGCGCACTCACGACCACCGATAATGCACATTCTTTACGAACGAAGAGGTCATCAGATTCTTTGAGCTCTGGGTCCTCGTCTTTAGCGGGTCGAAAGCGCACTCATGGAGCATTCGAAGCCAGAGCACGGAACACACTTCCGTCACCTCAGTCCCGAAATGCCACCTTGCGCGGACGACCCGTTCCACTTTCCATGCCCCGAGACCCTCTTCAGTCAAGCCCAAGTGAAGGCGAGGATGGAATTGAACTCTATGATGACGACAGTAGCACCAAGGTTAAGAAGCAAAGAGTGCTGGACCCCTTGAAGCGTAAATCCACCGTGCGGCCCGTAGCGAGAGGCAGCACACGCAAAGTCTCGTCGCCGAGAAGCACTATGGCACGTGGTCGCTCTGTCGCCACTATGTCCCAGGCGACACTTCGAAGCAGGGTACGGTCCGGTGCAACAAATAGCTCGACTATCAATGGTAGGAGGTCAACGCTTACGACCCGTCAAGTTTCGCGTGATGGACCCCAGAGAGTCATTAAAAGCTCTAGCACTTCCTCTTCCCAGTCTGGAACTATGAAGGGAAGGGTGCGTTAGCAGAATAGAACCACTTTGAAACATTTACCGCGCGCCTCAGGATGCTCAGTGTACATTACTCACGTCGCTGCTATCGGATTGCATATAGACCGCATTGCGATGGGGTTTGAAGATGTGGAAACGCCACCGGGCTTCATGAACACCCGCAACAGGATGTGGACGCGGTGTGACCTCGAGTTGGCGCGACGTAAGACCAAGGCTGGACATTCACCACCTATGCTTTCACCCGCAGCTGAGCACCAAGCTTAAACGGCGACAAGGAACTTGCGCTGCAGACTGCGACAGGAAATCGACGGAACACCTCACCTTTACCTCGTTGCATACGGCCCCGCGCAGCACCCGGAGGTAGCTATCGGGGGCAGTTCCGTAGAGTAAACCGACCGGTCACCGACGCCTGCGCGAGCCCTGTCGAGGTACCCTAGCGGGTGGTGTCCACCGCCACAAGGCGCGAGGTTCCCTCGAGGCGCACTGCGACCAACATACGGCGACACAACCAACTCGGTATATCTCTACACGCATTCGGCGAGCACAATCGGCCTTGGAAGCTTGACGGCTAACATAACGCGCCATTTTGGCGTGCTCAGTTGGCTGCACCATCGCACCTGCACTTGTGCAACACCAACTTTACCCGACCTGGCACAGCAATGACGCAGATACACTTCTCCACTGTCACGCACGACCGGTCTGACCGTTTAGTGTGTGTCATCGGTGCCACGTTTTCTTTATGTCAAGGCAAGCCCCAGTGTCAATATACTGATTTGAAACTGGCACAGATTCGAGGCTGTTCATCCCCGGCAGCAGCCAACACGTTGTACTACCGGGCTGGCCTTTATAATCCCTTCCAGATGACCGTCCTTCCCGTTGACCGAAGGGACACAGCACGTCTTCCTGGCCCTACCACATTCCTATCATCTCCATGATCTATGGGAGAGTAATTGGAAATGAGCTACGAGACGTCCCGCCGGAGTGTGTGAGTCGTTCCTGAACTAGGTTCCACAAATAGACTAACATTCACTCCAAAGCTTCCCGTATGGGGACAACGATGGTCAGGTTATCGTGCTCCTCATGGTCCTAGCCCCTTCTCCACGCGCGTATTCAGCGTCGATCAGATGTCCGAAGTAGGACCAGCGTTAACGTCTCCTACTCAATTCGAAATGACACTCACCGATGAAGACGAGGGGGAGGATACCACTCCCGAGTCAAGCGGACTTTGCAACTTTTTCTCTGCATCGTCACTAGCCGTGCAAACGGGTGCGACCGAGCCAACGCCTCTGCTCAAGACACCCGCGCCTCGAACTGTGCATCGCCTATCGAATCACTCTCGCGGTATTCGTCAGACCTCGCACTGGAGCACCGGACGTCCGCCACCACCGAGTCCGGCATGCCTCAGCACAGCGTTACTTCCAAGACAGCAGTCTGGGCAGTCTGACATACAGCACCATGCATCGGAGCCCTTGCTGTATTCTCCTCCCCTTTGCTATAGGATCCCGGTTCAGGGGGATCTTGAGAATGACCTCAGTCCCTGGGACGTAAACCACTCTTGGAGCGGTATTCAGCCCCTGACCAACGCTCCTCATGCTAGCCTTGTACCAAATTGGCAGTTACATCGCACCATTCCCCCTCATCCGGTTTCTGAGTGGCAATTTCCCAACGCTTATGGCCTCCCAGATGATTACGAGAGCAGGTTTAACCCAATGGCGCCGCAATCTTCTCACTGGTTTACGATGCCCTTATTCTCACAACACGTTGGGGTCGGCCCACCTCAGGATCACGAGCGGGACGTGACTAGGATCATTCCCGACGTCACGCACCCCGCGAATCCAATGGCGGCACAATGGCCATCAGGGTCGGTTCATCTTGACTCATACTTCCCGGAACCCCTACAGAATTCTGCGTTATTCGGTTCACCTCAGGTGTCGTATCAATTTGTTTCAGAGCACAGGAACCCATCTCATCCCCGCGATACGCTCGATATCTTTCCGTATGCTGAAGACTGTACATCATTGTTGTTTAATGGACACGGAGGTGATCAGTTTACCGGATGACATTCCTCTACCACACGTTCTGTACACATATCGTTCTACTCAGTCACTGCGTCACCTTTCTGTACTTATCCACTAGGTCCGAGGGACTAGAACAGTCGATTCCCGTATGGCATACTAGATGGTTGTGTACCATTTACCTGTCGTGAATCGGGCAACAATAATTGATTGGGAAGGAAAACCTATTCTCGAATACATCCACTGTCACTTGGTTCAGCTCGGTCAATCAACCGATTATGCCTGCAGAGGTTTGCGCCGACCACTGCGACATCACATTACACAGAGGGTGCTACTTAATACTCGGCAATCACAGCATGCGCTTAAATCTCCTCCGAATTAGAGCTTTAATAAACGCCTGTACTTCTAGATAGTTTGCGCCAACTTCCGAAGCTGGAAGTCCCAGTCCAGCCTTTACTTTTGCGTTTCGCAAAGACGAATTCATCGAGGCTATTATGCCGTCGCATGCACACTCCGAGTCAGAACCACAGCACAGCGCAAACCCCGACACTCCCCCTCCCGCATACTCGGTACTCGTGCCCAACCACCAGGGCCCGCTATCTTCTCAGCCATCCCAATACTCGCTGAACCAGTCCTTGTTTAACTCGCGTTCGGCCAGTTCCCAGCTCCCCTTGCCTTTTGGGCCCACTCTGCTCGCGCAGTCTCAGCCAACCCTTGGTTTGCTGCCGTACTATGATCTACATTCATCATCCTCCGTCGAGGCAGCGACGTTGAGGGCCAAGTGGAGGTTTATCGGGGCGGCCTTTTGGGCCGTCGGTTTGACTGCCTGCTTGTTTCTTCCCGGGGCATTGAAGGAACTCGAACGGTTTCTGTCGACAACACGTGGAGGTTAGCGCTTGCACATGTGAGCATTGTTTAGAGGTGGCTGGCCTCCTCTTTGTGCAGTACGCCTTACCAAGACATGGTGTATTTCTTTTGCGTATGTATCATGCTCTTGCGAATAGTTGCTCTTTTTTCCATACTGGCGCGCAACAGCAAGTGCTGCTGTGCCTGGTAGACATTTCATTTGCTAGTACCTTGAATCACTTGTCCGGCCAGTCGCCCAGTTCTAGACGAATATCTTTTGCGGTCACAGCTGTATCACCCAGGTCTGATCGCGCTTGGTGAAATACCATCCTCACGCAAGTAGAAACGATTGTTTATGGTGCATCTTTAGTGCTTGAAGTGCGTACGATAAACCACCACGCCTGAAGAACACTTTGCGTTCGCACCGTGAGCTGTGCGGCCGTCGTTGCACGGCAGCACGGGCAACACCGTGCATGCGGGTCAAGCGAACAGGGTAGGCTAGCGAATCCCGGTGCCACAGCTTCCCCAGCTAATGTAAACACTCAGGATTTCTTACGGTCCAAATGGTCATTGATGAATCCATAAGTGATCACATGTGCAGACTGAGTCCCAGGTCTGTCTTCGGTGGGTGGTCCTAGAATGCGACCGCACGACCCGTAATCTTACTCTTGGCCGTACCAGAAAGACGCTACGTAGTCCTGACTGAGACGAGTCTGGGGAAGGAAGGTATCCATCTTTTCTGTCAACGTTGCATACACGTCGTGCCCGTAGCCATACTCTCTACAAGGCCCCCGTCCAACAAGACTAACAGCCCGCAGTTTAGAGGGAGCCACCAGTGTCTGAATCCGTGATGGCGGAGACCAGTCGGGTGATGCAGTCTAAAACGCAGGGACGGAGAAGCGAGGGATATTGTCACCAAATTGACAACTGGGGGGTCTTGAGACCACCCGTTGCAGACATCCTGTCCCTTTGCCTTTCTTCTCAGGTCCACGGCACCCAACACTCTTTTCCACACCGACAGCTGTCCACTTCACTCGACATGGCGTCGGAGGTGCCATACGACACCACGTCGACTTCGGGTGCGCACTCGAACATGTGCAAGCCCCCATCATGGCTCCATGGGGCACAGTGGGTTGCCGCTGGACAATGCACGGGTTCGTGGGAATAACTTAAGGTTAGGGTCCGTGCGTGGGAAACAACGTGACTGGTGTGACCCAAATATTGGCGTTTGTTGATGTTTTTTTCGGTCGATTCTGCGTCGGCCCCGCGCGCTTCCTTTGTTCCTTCACACATTGACAACTCGATCGCCGTCGACTGCCACAGCGAGCAAACACCCGTCGCCGTCGTGTCGCACGTCTAGCTCATCTCTCCCCTTCCAGTGCCCTGTCCTCCGGTGTCGCCCGTCGCCATCTATCCGGCGCCGACCACCTATTTATCCAATCCCACGCGTCGTCCACGTCGTCTGCCATTGCCTACCGCCTCGTCGTCGTGGTGCAGCCCTCCTATTCTGTCACCAGCATTCTACATTCGCACATCATCTTCATTCCTTCCTTGTTTCATTGTATCCATATCGCCAGTCCCCGCATTTGCGCTACCTTCCACCCACCCCACCACCCGCGGTCTCTCTGACCGTTGATGTTCAAGTACTGGTCTATCACATAGCTTCAACCACTTGTAATTTTTCAGACATCTCACTTCTTCACCCTGGCGCACTCAGCCCCCACCTCGTCGACTCCGCAGTTGCAGCCTCTCGAAGAAGACTTCATCAATCGCTCTTTGCTGGACTCACTTGACGCTCAGGGTGACACAGAGCCTCCGCAGCAATTGTTCGCCATGTCGCAGTCTAGTTCCAACGCAGATTCTGGTGCTACTTCTCCCGAGACTCAATTCCGCCTTCCACCACTCCGTTCCGATTCTCCATCCAATGTCAATTATAACAACAACCATACCCATAGTGACATTCTGCATCCCTCTTCGCAGGTGTCCCAGAACGTTGATGGTGATAATCAACACCCATTATCTGAGTCAGCGTTTGTACAGGGCGGGACTCACCCGGTGTACAACAGTAACAACAACTTCCATTTATCGGACTATCTCGCCGATTCAGAAGGCCTCTCCCTCAAGCTACCTCCCCAAGGAACCAAGTCACCTGGCGATTTCGGCGCAGGCTCCTTCAGATCGTCATTCAGCGCCTATAACGGAGTGAATAACACGCACGCCCCCCACTCCACTTCGGGCAATCCCCCTCTTAGTTCTTTCCGCATGCGACAGATTACCACTTCCTCAGCTACTTCGCAATCACTCGTGGGCTCTTCCGAAGGCTTCACCAATCATCCGCTGGGTATTCAGCACCAGCTTTCCCAACAGTCCCAGCAAGGGTCTGGCGTACCTTCCGGCCTCGAGTCACGAGGAATGGACTTTGGAGGTAGCCCTCCTTTGACTGGCAAGATATCCCAGCAATTCGTCTTAGACCCTTTTTTACAATCGCACGCAGTGAAGGCACAGATGCACGACTCCTTCCACCCACTCTCCCATAGTAATTCTGCTAGTCAGGCACCATACTTGAATGGCTTACATCTTCAGAGCCAGACGCCATACGGTCCTCATCTCCAGAGTACTGGAGCTGTTGGAGCTGCGGGTGTCACCCGAAGTCTAGGTACCTCTGGTCAGTTAAATGTAACCGCCGAACCCCAGAGTGGGAATAATCAGCAGGAGGAAATATCCACAATCTTTGTAGTTGGCTTCCCGGATGACATGCAGGTTTGTTCACGCGACTTTGCGCTCTAAACCCATGTATTCACTCGTGTTTTCGCTAGGAGCGGGAATTCCAAAACATGTTCACGTTTTCCTCCGGCTTCGAGGCGGCGACGCTCAAAATCCCCAACAAGGAGTACACCGCTTATGGATCTTCAGGTGGCACTCATTCTGGGCTTCCACTACGCGGCAGCTCCTCATATTCTTCACACTTTAATTCAGGCCCGAACGACCCGTACAACATCGTCACCGTCAACCAAGGGGGCATTGTAGTCGATAACGGGCGTGACGGTCCAACCACTTCCTGGCCACCGCTCCCGGTTCCTCTTAACGACGAGCCAAGTCATTTTCAGGGTCCCGGAAGTCAGCCTCCTCGCAAGCAGATAATTGGCTTTGCCAAGTTTCGTACTCGACAGGAAGCTTTGGACGCCAGAGATATGCTTCAAGGTCGCCGAGTTGACATCGAGAAGGGGGCAGTATTGAAAGCAGAAATGGCGAAGAAAAACCTCCACACAAAGCGCGGCGTTGGTATTAGTGGGACCGGCTCGAGCGGTGGTGTCGGATCTCTTGGCAGTAACCTGAACACTCTTACTGGATTGAACGGCGGTGTCGGGGCTCTTGGTGCACTGGGAGGCCTCGGTGTTACGCCTGACACACTCGCTGGTATTGCCGCTGGTCTCAGTCTCGGCTCCAATGTGAACATGAACCCTCTCACGTCGCTGAGTGGAGGTGATACCTTGGGCACACGCGAAAGGGAACTCAGCGCGTTGAATGCAATAGGTTATAACAACATTGGTTGGCGTGAGGGAAGGCTCGGCGATAGTAGTGAGGAGGAACGGGAAAGAGATCGTGATCGCGACCGGGAGAGGAGGCGAGAGGCACTTATAGGTCTTAACCTTGGGATGGGCGTTGGCAGTCGTGGGGCACGAGAACGTGCCGTTGCCGACGAGGAAGAACGCGAGCGGCTTAGACGGAAGGATTTCAAAACCGGTCACAGCGAAGCAGTACGAATGCTGTCTAGCAATCCTGCTATTTACGATGCCTTTCATCCGACCCCGGCTCATTCCAGGAATCTACAGACCAACCTTCTTTCCTCGTCTAGCGATGTCGCAGGTGCAGGACCCAATTCCGTGCTTGGAAACGGCTTCACTGGGATCATTTCTCAGACATCTAGTAGGGATGAGGGCGGGTCTCACGAAGCGATCGGCCCTTGGGATCAGCCGTCACCCCGCGAGCGCGATTCGTCATACTCTGCTCTTGCATCGTTTTATGGAAATCGTCAAGTGTCGACCGTTCCTAGACCTCCTTCACCTCAGGATACCTCTTCGAAACCAAGCATGCCGTTCTCGCCTTTGAATGATGAAAACGGTATGCTTCCCCCTCATCGATCAGGTGTCTTGCGTTCGACACAAGCCTACGCATCTGTCGTCGACGAACCAGTGGTTAGTCGTCCACCTGCGCCTTCTTCCAGCTCTGCATCAAGTATAGATGCTCTTGATGACGGCGGACCTGCGTCGCTCACCGTTAGTACTAGCGGACAAGCCAGCACCGGAAACACTTCGCCCCAGCTGCCATCGCCCGCTTCGCATGCAAGCTCAGTGGCCAGCTCTTCTGGAGGCGGTCATGCCACTAGTTCCTCAAGTAGCGGAGTACCCAATACCATCAGCAGCGCTGTTCCCAGGAATGCACTTGTTGACCAGAATCCTCCGATCAACACCCTCTATGTTGGGAATCTTCCTACTAGTCCTGTCGGGACAGGGTATCCTGCAAATTATCTGGAGGATAGCCTTCGGGAGCTCTTTTCCCGACGCCCTGGGTATCGGAAGCTCTGCTTCAGGCAGAAGAGCAATGGTCCAATGTGTTTTGTCGAGGTATTTCCTTCTGCCTTGACTTCTTCTGGTTACTCACCAACCTTCAGTTTGAGGATGTCCACTATGCTACGAAAGCTTTGAACGAGCTCTACGGAAATTCCCTCGGTGGCTTGGTCAAAAATGGTGGGATCCGGTTATCCTACAGTAAGAACCCTTTGGGTGTGCGCACTCCGACTACTGCGGGCGCTGGGTCGTTGCAACACCAGAGCACCCATTCCGGCGTTTCCTCCCCATTTCAGGCGGAGGCGTTTCAATTCCGTCAAGGCATTGACGGTGATTCTGGTATCCTAAACAGCAGGCGGGACAATACAACCGCAACTTCACCACCTCCCATCTTTGCAGGATACACGCGCTCGCCACCGCCGCCGAGGTTCGTCTCCCCACCACCCCCATCTAGCAGCTTTAACATGGCATCCTCTTCTCCAACAAATGGCGTCGCATTCTCTCGTGGTTCCCATGCATTTGGTGGTTTTTCACCCTTTGGACTACCACTCTCGTCCCCTCTTGATCAGTCGACCGCTCTTCCCTCTTCGCATTCTGTGATACCCGACCATCCGAGCTCCGATGCTTCCTCAGCTCATGGTCACACCCAGCATTTCCCGCATCGGGCTTTGTCGCCTTCATCGTCCACTGTAGAGGCCGCCAGGGCCGGTTAATGGGCTGAATTATTAAAGTCGCTCAATATTCTCCAACAAGCATGAAGCATCTACAGCAAACCATCTGCGCATTCTATATATATCTGTACTTACCACCTCCATGACGCGTTTGACATCCCAATCCTCATTCTCGACCCACTTTTTTTCATTTTGTCTCTGAACGGCATTCACTTTGCAAGTTTCCATTCCATATTATTTACTTCTCGATTCTGACGTCCGCAATCGTTAATCGCACTCCATCACATGTTCTTTCTCCTGTGTTTCGCGGCGCCCCCATTTTGTGACCGTGCTCATCTCAACCTATTGCTCGTACGATGACTATATTACTTTACTACCACTTCTCTGTTGTCACTGAGGTTCGTATACAATGCGTGCCACGATTTGTCTTCTTTTCCTTTGCCCAACCGCGGTATGCTTCTGCGGACTGTGTTACTTACTTGACTTTCACGTGTCTAGCCACCGAGTATGCGTTTGGTATGGTACCCAAATCAACTTTTGTTGTATATTGTATACTAGTTTTCGCGCAAGTCATTTTTCACTTGATGGACATGGTCCGCATGTAGCAGCGTCGCCGGGCCTGTCGAGGTAATACGACACCTGAGGAGGGGCTAACGGTGGTAGCATGCATGCCGCGTAATACAAAGATGTAGTCTATCCAAGGGTTCCGACAGCCAAATCTTGTCGCGTCTAGTTCTGCCCAGCGCTCTCGGCCCACTCACGACTGCCCATCTGAACAAGCCGCGAACAAGCGCGAGCGAACGCAAAGATTTCTTCTTCGCCTGTAAACATGGAGCTCGCGCCGACGACTTCGGGGGGAAGACCCTGTACACATAAAACGGCACACGTCAGTCAGGACCTGTCTGCATATAGAAGAGGAGGAGACTTCACGAGGTCGTCCATGACGCTTCGCATATGGTCGGAGATCTCGCCGTCGGCAGAGTCGTCAGAGAAGACTTGGTAAATAGGAACGTCGGAGGACATGAACAGCTTCGTCTGGTGTGGGACGGGGTGAACGGCGGGGCCGGGCGAGACGGGAAGCGACGTACCTTGGATTCGTAGCAAGCGTCGATGAAGGTGATGAATCGCCGTGCCTGGCGTGCAAAAACAAGGTGGGTGATGGTCCGCTCATGCAGAGACACACGGGCCCACGAAACACGCACAATGTCCTTTCTGGAGACACCCATCTTCTGCACGTCAGTGACAAATATGGTCCCAAACGTGTTGGTGATCTCCAGGTAATCAGCCGCACTGAGGGGTCTGTCGCAAAGCTCGGCAAACGTGAACCTGGCGACGCGAGATGTGGACAAGGGGATACGCAAGGTGCGACCAAAAGTGGATAGAGAGCGGTTCTCGATGACGGGGTCGGGGTTGGTGTCCGAAGTGGAAGGCAACGTGAGCGAATCAAAGATCTTGTCTATTTCTGCCTTGTTCTCTGGTGTGAGGGGGTGGTAGTATACGTGCGAGAGTGCACGGGGTATACGTCTGTAGTCTGCAGGGTGATGTCAGCTATTTGAAAGGGGGAAAGGGGGCGAAAAGGACGGTCCTGTTCCAGAGTCGAGGTCGGTGACTTGAAAATGTGTCTTGAGAAGGTCTATGGCAGGTATGAAGCTGGAACGCTGAATACCGTTCTTGTAGAGCTCGTCGGGATGTCGACTGGAAACGCTTGAGAGGAAGGACACGGGGGGGTGAAGGAGAGACTGACTTGCTGGTGATCACACAGACGACGCCGTGCTGTATGAGTCCCTCGAGGAGTCTCCTGAGGATCATGGCGTCTGTGATGTCCGTCACCTGGAACTCGTCAAAGCAGAGCACGTAGGCGTCTCTGGCGAGATCTCGTGCGACGGGGGCGATTGGGTCACCACCGTCACCACCCCCGACGCTGATGCCTCCTCCCCCGCCAAGGAGGCCCATGGCAAGTTTAGCAGCATGTACACGTTTGTGTACATCGATCATGAAAGCGTGAAAGTGAACACGACGCTTGCGGGCAATGGAAAGCGGAAGGGTGTTGAAGAAGAGGTCCATGAGCATGGTCTTGCCGGTACCGACGTCGCCGTAGAGATAGAGTCCCTTGGGGGCATTTGGGGGAGGTTCTGGTGGACCACGGGAGAAGAGGCGGGAGAAGAGAGAGGACGAGGCGAGGGGGGAGACCGGTGGAGGGGTGTAGGCAAGGAGCTGTGTGTAAAACGACTGGAGGTGGTGGACGATGCGACGCTGGTGGGGGTCTGCGCGGAGTGTGCCCGCAGAGACGAGCGCGTCGTACCGCGGCAGGGGCTCGGAGGCGGGGAGACTCGCGATGCGGGCATGCGTGCGGTGCGGTGCGAGCGCCCGCAAGAGCGTCCTCGCGGTGGTGGTGGTGGTGACGGTCATGGACGAATACCTCCTCCTCCTCCTCGCCGACTCGAACCTCCCCACCGGCTCGTTCGTCGCCTCCTCCGGTCTCGAGTCCTACACCACACACGGCTTTCTTGCCCCCCCGCTCAGCGCAGCCCTCCTCGGCTTCATCCACGACAGCCTCCACGCGTATGCACGCACCGCCTTGCCCGTCGTCTCGGACGCCCACCGCATCGTAGCATCCCTCTCGACCGCCCGTGACCCTCTTGCCGCGATCATGGCCCTCGACGCGTTTTACGAGTCCATCACACTCAATCACGTCGCTCGGCGTGCTTCCACCTCGCAGGGTGTCGCCCTCCTCACCCTCTACTCCAAGGCATTCGCCCCACCACCATCCCCTGACCCACACCCGGTCCCCGCCCTTGTCCATCAGCTCAAGCTTGCCGTACGGCGTGGTGATACGCCCGGCCATCTTCCCCTCTGCTGGGGCATCCTCACGGGCGCGCTCCGCCTCTCCCTCGGTGTGTGTCTCGCTTCATCCGGCCCTCTCTTACCCATTTGCGCAGAGCGTGCCCAGCACCTCTTCCTCTTTCTCCACGCGCGCTCCCTCCTCTCGGCTGCAGTGCGTATGAACATCATCGGCCCCTACCTCGCCCAGCAGCTCTTGCTGCGGGACATACGCTCCATCATCGACACCTTCGTTGCTCAGTGTAGCACCCTCTCAGCTGTGACTGCGATCGATAGCAGTCGCCACGACACCGACGAGCTGCCCCTGGACGGACCCGCCAACACCTGGCCATTGGGCGAAATCCTCGCTATGAGACATGATTTACAACACTCGAGGATGTTCAATAGCTAACGAGCGTCCAACCTCTGTTTTCATACTCATGCTCCACCAGCCAATGCCAGCCTCGCCGCAATTTCGGCCTGCCCTCTCACCAGGTTCGCCAAGTAGGACACCATGACGCTATCTTGCAACCCCGTTGCCCAGCCGCCCTCCTGGTCAGGTGTTGCACCGAGGACGTTCCACAAGTACTTTCCGAGCGCAGGATCGGGGGAAATCTCTCCCCCAAGGATGGCCTGGACGTGCGCAAGCACACGGTCGAGTGCCTCGGAGACGTTGACAAGGGTAGTGTGGAGAGCAGGGAGAGGCGACGCAGGGAGCAAAGTGCCGGATGGCGTGGAAGAGGAGAGAAGATCGACTGCGACCATGTGAATCGGTAGTAGACGGGTGACGGACACACTCACGTCCTGAGCGTTCAGACTCGTGGAACTTGAGCTCACAGGGGATGGGCACGAACACGCAATTCTCTGCCTTTGGGCGCACTCCCACTGGGGAGCTGGACCGTGCGGAATCGTTAGCGGACGATGGAATGTGGATGATGAGCTGACCTGACGTATGCCCTTATGCCTGCACCAACGCCTTGCTCTGTCCCGGTGTCGAGGGCGACATGCACGGCGGGGAAGGGTGCGGTCTCTTGCTCGTAAAAGTTTTGAATAAGGGCGGAAAAGGTGCCCAAGCCGGCTTGGCCGCCCTCGCTGCTTCCGGTAGCATACCATCCGACGATGCTGAGGCCTTCCCTGCCCTGGGGACCGACGCCGACGCCTGCGCTGGCTGTCCCGGAGGGAGCGATGGACTCGCCACGGCCCTTGAGGAACATCTCGTACATGGCGCGGTGGTAGTCGCCGTCGACGGCGACCTGTTCTTCCGTCTCTGAGTGGAGGACGGCGAACGCATGGGTGACGCTGACGATGGTGGGGGCGGAAGCGGTCGCCGTGGAGGGTGCGCGCGTGCCAAGGAGGGTGCCGATGACGCGGTGTTGCGCGCTGGTGCGACGGAGGTAGTGGTCGAGGATGGCGAGGAGCGCGGCGGGGTGGATCGTGAGCGCTATCGGGCGGGGACTTGTGTGCGTGAGGGACGAGGGGGGGGGGGGACGCGGAGGGGGCGGGCTCACAGGCTGG